>MU160362.1:44439-55645 GCA_015888305.1 Antheraea pernyi | reverse complement strand
AATCTAAACCATTCTCGGATCCACTGGAACACGCACACAAAATTTCATCAAAATCGGTCCAGCCGTTTAGGAGGAGTTCAGTGACATACACACGCACAGAAGAAATTTATATATAAAGATATATATTTTGAAGGAGTATTAAAAAACTAAAAAACAGAATTCGGCACAAAAAAATAAGAGGGAAAACCAAAGTAATAGATGCTCTATACTTCGCTCGCAGCATAAAATGGAGATGGGCAGGACATGTGGCTCGTATCCCAGAAAACAGATGGACAAAAACTGGTAACTCTGTGGAACGGACCTCACGGATATAGAAGTAGAGGAAGGCCAAAAGCTTGATGGAGAGATGAACTACAATCTATAGCTGGTAGGAGCTGGATAGACACTGCAAGGAGTCGCGACACTTGGCTTTCTCTGGAGGAGGCCGTTACCCGGAAAGGGGTCCACAAAAATTAATGACAAAAAGAAATTGTATTTAAAAAATGTAACAATGTAGTGGAATAAACAGGCTTTTTTATTTTTTTTATTTTTATTTATTTATTAAAAAATGACAAAATACCAGGAGAGCTATTGTGTGTAAAACATAATCGGTTTCTTACGGCACTATTTGGAATGGTATTAATCAATAAAGTCGAATCTATTTCATTTATTTTATTTACTAGCCTCTGTCCGTGACTTCGTCCGTGTGAAATAATTAATTTGGGCTAACGCTAACACGTAACGGAAGCTCTCAAGAGGAAAAAAACCCCGATTTTCAAACATTCTTCATTGGTGCTCCGCTCCTATTGGTCTTAGCGTGATGATATATAGCACTAAATGAATTTTTAAAATCAGACCAGTAGTTCCTGAGATTACGTCAGAAACTCACAATTCACAAACTTTTCCTCTTTATAATATTACTATAGATATGGTCACACTATAAGGTGTTGTTAGGTTAGGTAAATACGTAATAACTTAAGAGAGAAGGTCGCTTAAGCAGGCACTCAATAAAGTAACCGACTTGGTATTACATGGATTTCACATCTTTTTACGGTAGAAGAACCGAGTTGCAAGACTTGGTTTTTTTACAAGTTTTGTTTTGATGGAATTAATCCTTATTCAGTTAAATACTAAAGTTACATTGGGCATTTAATGTAGATTAAAATTGTCTTTTACAATGTATCATTTCAATGAATATGTTAGAAGACATTAAGTCAAAAGATACTTGCTAAGTTTGTTTGACATTTCCACGTAAATATCAATGTGGATAAGAATGTATCTAAGTCGTTCAGTCACATATAATGCTAGTGATCGAAGGCACACTAGAACACATCTTTTTCAATTGTCCTAATCTAGTATATTCCTTGTATAATATTTTGCCTGACAGTATACCCCGTCCTTCTGATTTTAAATCTTTGCTGTTATATGTGTTTTCTCCCTTTGTCTATACTTTGGCCAATTTTATAATTATTAACAAAATTAAACTTTTTAACATTACTAACATTAATTATTATGTAAATTTATATTTATTTATTTAAGCATGATTATATATATTGTATTTATCCTTGGATATATTACACTGGCCTAATCTGGAAGAGCAAAATTATACAATTCATATTTAATACTACCTATAAAGTGACTCTCCCATGACTAACTTGACACTGGCAGAATTCGTATCTACGAGACGCCAATATATAAATGTTGAAGTTGAATGCTAGTGATATCATAAGTAATTAGGTTATTGCATAAATAACAAGAAATATATTCTATAATTTAAATTTGATATCTGATTAAAGAAGGCGTTTCTTTGCGGAAATCCATCACTAAACATTATAAATAAATAGTGGGCGTTACTTTGCACTTCCGCCTGGAATTGATTAACCGCTACCACGTCGCACACAGAAAACGTTTGATTGCGCGAGGTACACCCGAAAAAGTTAAATCGATCGACGTCAGGTTGAACCGTCGACCAAGGATACATTTTTAATTTTTTTTTGTTGATGTAGTTACTAATTCTTTCTATTATCAGTTCCAGATTTAACATTTTCAGGTACACCTTGCGTAAATAAAATCAAACGTTTTTTGTTGCAGTGAAACGTAGTAGCGGCCAATCAATTCCAGGCGGATGTGCAAAGTAACGTCCACTATAATATTTAATATCTAGACATTTTCACTTACGATACTATTATATCTTCGAGCAACAATAACTAGATAAAGGGTCACGGACAAAATTGAAGCTAAAATCTATCCGCGTAAATATATACTTATGTGTAGCTATTTGTTTACTAAGAAAGGGAGAAAAAAAGTTTTAAAACAGTTTTAAGTTCAACCTAGTTACAACCATAACACCTAGTAAAGTCTCAAATGTTCAAAATATTATCTAATACTTACGATAAAACGAGCAAAAGTAGTAAATTACGCCCCTCACAAATGAAAAGACAACATAAACAACATTATATAGTGTTGATTCAACCTTAACACATAATAAATAAAGCACGTTTTCCCGTTATTGTGCGTGTTTGTACGCGACAAGGCTCAAACATTTGTAACACATGTTTAAAATCGGTCATTTTGTTCAAAATATGATATTATTTGGTAGTTTAAAGCTTAAAATATAACTTATTCAACATGTATTTAGCGAAAGTAAAATACTCCGGTCGTTAAATTGCTTTTTCGGGTATTATTTTTGTATCTTTTGAACACACTGCGGCATGTGAAACGGGCTTACTTTGGCTGTGTTTCAAACAAACTAAACAAAAAATGGGCACACATTTCAAGTGAGCTCTTATTTATCGAGACGTATTTTTCGCGCCGACCCTTTATCTAGTTATTGTTGATCGAAGTATTATATGATGCACAGATTACATTACACCCATGCGAAGCCAGGGCCGATCTCTAGTTTATTTATAAAACATTATCAAGTTACCCTCTTGAAATGTGCATATTACTTCTAGTGTATTGTAATGAATTATTTCTACGCAATCTTAATTATAATAATGGCAATGTATATTAAATATAATGTAAATGTAAATCTTAATAATAATATTTTAAGTTTTTGTTTCGTTAGTTCCTTATACAGTGTAAGTGAGCACTGAGGTAGTTATATGGTGGGTTAAGGTTCCAAATGTGTTGTTGATGACAAACCTTATTTGGCACGCTTTTTGTATTTTTATATCTAATGTACACGTTACATGTTACTTTTAGTGGCGTGCGCGTCGTACTTACTTACGACGTCGTACTTACGTAGCTTGTCTTTAAAGAGCGTTTCTGTAATTGTACATAATCTCACAATTCTACGTTAATTCATTAATACGATTTAAAAAAAAACGCGTGCGGAGCTGCGGGTACAGCTAGTAAACAATATAATTGCTTCAAAGAATTCCATACTTCGTAGTGGACGAACATATTGCTGCAATGTTCCCGTCATGGCACAAACCTTTTATATTTTAAGAGATACAGAATTAAAATTTTTGAAAAATAAAAATACGTGTTCTTTTATTATTCAAATACTACCCTAAAAGCATCTTATCATTAACAAATATGTTATTGCGATATAAAGGGTGAAAATGTTTTATTTACTTCTGTTTAAATGCTGATATTTGTATAGAAGCAGTATTTATATGTGAATATGTCGGTCGGTGGTTAGGATTGCTTTTTTTTTCTCATTTTATGTTTTTTGTTTTATATTCAATGTTTTGATGTATAATTTTGAAAGGACTAGTGTGTGGACCTTGGTGGGCGGAATTTCTAATTTAATATTGTCGGCAAGAGTTGGCGCTAGTAGTCGATTAGGACGCACTCACGATAGCCTTTCTTAATAATGTAAGGTTGCTACCAACAGTTTGTAATGTTGTTTTCTAACGTTAAAATATATAAGTGAAAAGTAAAGTGAAGCGTTTAATCAGCGTTGTGCTGTGATTCCGTAAGGTAGAAATTTGTACAAGCATAATTACGAGTATAACATCAAATGATTTCTTTATTGTATTTTTCATTTAGGTTTTAAACTTTAAATTAACTCAATAGTGACGAGACACTACAGACACAAAATAAAATTGTGGAAAAAAATAAACAGTAATTGATTTGTTCTTTAGTTAATTACAAGATGGCGCCTCCAAAGAAAAGTCAAGTATGGAAGTTTTTTTACGAAAATTGAGGGAAACGAAGACCTTGTTAAATGTAAAATTAGCCAAAAAAACTATAAAATCTTGCGGCAATACATCAAATCTGCTTAGCTAAGTTAATAAGTAACGCAACGTAAACACAAGGCTGTGTTTATAGATATGAATAAAGAAGAATTATCCCATACTAGTTATTTAGTTGGCCATTACGTAATGGATCCTTGAAGATTTTGTACAGTAACGACACCAACTCGCTCCAAATTCACGATCAAATTGAGAACGAAGTTACCGTAGAGATATGTGAAATAGAGAGATATAATATCTTAAAAACTTTTGCTTCGGCTACGGAAAACAAAATCGAAATAAAATTGATATTCTCTAATAAGTTTACGCCTGAATGTATTTTCACCTGGTTGGTTTAATCAATGATACAGCCGAAGATGGTAAACGTGTTTACTCTCGAAATTATGACTCAGTTTTAATAGATACAAGAATGCGCAAGCAGAGAATTCTAGTTTCTAGTCGGCACCATGACGAATGTTACAGCGAAATAGTAAGGACTTCGACCGTATCTGGGTGATGCATAAAGTGATTGAAGTGATTATATAAAGTGAAGAGAATTTTAATTTTGTTAAAATTTAATAGTAAGGATATTCATAAATCAATAATTGAATAAGATAATTTATGCTGAGTATACCACTTGTTTTCAGTTTATCTTAAATATTTTGATATTATTACGTTGTACCGTTTTAGTAGTCTGTGGATGTTATATATTTTCGATATTTTTGGAACGAAGTTCCTTATCGCTCGTTGTGAAAGGGGGCTAGACGGAAAAAATTCTTACGAAAAGTTGTAACGACAGTTTTTGCTATAGTAAGCTATTGGAAGCTGTGCGGCGTGCGCATGTTTCTCTGTCTGTCTCTCTCTCTCTCTTATAGAAAGCAAGCCAGATATTTTCATTTCTATTTCGCATTGAACAGTGTGGTGTTGCGACGATTATTTTTGTTGAGTGTATACAGGTTTTTTGTAAATAATAAATAATAATAATGAATCTTGACAGTGTTTTTGCACAAGTTCCGGATATTGCTGATGTAGTTAGGTAAGTAGAGATTATATACAGACAATAATAAATGCTTTTGTATTTTAGCAAGTACGCATTATAACCTCTCTTTATTATTGTGCTAACCAAGTCGTACGCATTATAATCTCTCCATTAGTGTGTTTAGCAAGTGTACGCGTCATAATTTTAATAAATTTAAAAGCAAATCATATTTTAATATTATTTGCGCATCTACTGGTAAAGCTGCGCTGTGGCAATTGATGGTACTACGGTTCGATTTCTATACTATTGCCATTATCATCTGAAATGTTACATTTGTACAGATCTCTTTTTAGATATGTCAAAGTATTGATTATTTATGAAATCAGCATGATCAGTGCAGAACTGTTAGCCAAAATTGATTTGCGCTTAAAACAAATTACTGCAAATCATAATGTTGATTTTGGCGGTATTGACGTCATTTTAATTGGTGATTTACGCCAGGCTCCACCAGTAAGGGCAACATTGATATACAAACCTATTAAAACGAGAATGGTTGGTCCACATTTATGGCGAGGTCTTAAATTTTTTGAACTAACGCAAGTCATGAGACTGGCTTATGCTGCATTTTCATTGATACTTACAAAGATTGGCAATGGTGAAGTTTTGGAACAGTTTCAATTAGAAATTATAGAATCAATATTTTTCAAAAAAGAAGAAACTCGACAATTAAGTCCTCTCATTGATACTTACAAAGATTGGCAATGGTGAAGTTTTGGACAAGTTTCAATTAGAAATTATCGAATCAAGATTTTTCAAAAAAGAAGAAACTCGACAAGTCCTGATGGTGTTCGTTTATTTTATACTAATGTCGCTGTAGACAGTTACAACAATTCAATTTTGCAAGAAGCTCCAGATAAAGTCATCTCGATAGCAAAGGATATAATAACTGGAACTAAAAATCAGGAACAAGAAGCTTCTTTTAGATTACAACAACACAAAAAATCTGTCATCGATACGGGGGGATTACCTTACCAAATCACTTTTGTAAAAGGAAAGTATTATCTTATCACAACAAACATTGATGTAAGTGATGGATTAGTTAATGGTGCCGTTGGTGAATTAATTCACCTAGACTTCAATGAGGACAACGTAGTTTGCAGAGTTTGGCTCGAATTCTGTGGATCAGCAAAGGCTGGGAAAAAGCAAGAAAAAAAGCTGCTTTACTAGCTGTCCAAAGCAAAGTTAATAATGCTGCTGTACCTACTAAATGGCGAACATCCAATATTACCATGACAAGGAATAAAGCAGTTACTGTTAAACGTAAACACTTTCCCATAATTTCTGCTTGTGCTATGACTATTCATAAGTCACAAGGTGGAACATTTTATCAAATTGTTTACGAGTATGACATAATACATCCACAACAAAGCGAACATCCAACATTACCATGACAAGGAATAAAGCAGTTACTGTTAAACGTAAACACTTTCTCATAATTTCTGCTTGTGCTATGACTATTCATAAGTCACAAGGTGCCAAGGAACATTTGATCAAATTGTTTAGACAAAATACATCCACCACAACTAGTATATGTTGCTCTCTCTCGTGTAACAAGCATCGAAGGTTTATTTATCGTTACATTTGATGATGATGAAACAAAATTTCGATTTCATCATAATCGAGTACAAGCTTCATCAACGATATCTCTAGTACAAGAGTTTCAGAGATTGTCATTAAATAAGCTTGAAACGAAGGCAAAATCTGTCATTGATTTCATTACTACAGATAAAGGCATTTCATTGTGTACGTTCAACGTCCAAAGCCTTCGTAAACGTTCAGTTCATTTAATAGACTCTGTTACAGAAAAAACAAACATTTTGTTATTATCAGAGACATGGTTGGACAATCGAGAAGAATGTGATATACCGAATTTTAATTGTATAACCCACTTTAAACGTGGTTTTCTTCGTTCAGGTGGAGTTGCGATATATCACAACACAAATGATACGACCAATCTTGTAACACCAAATAGGTCGGTCATAATGAACAATATCCAGCACGTAAGACGTACAAGTGTTGCAGATTTATGTGCAGCAGAGTGTGTAATGGAAAGCGGTGTTACCTTAATTATGGCAGTCATATATGTCTCACCAAATAACAAATTAATATATATTCAGGAGTTCATTCATCGAGCACTGCTAGAGTATTCTAAAGATGTATCTCGAACGCTTAGCAGATGCAACAAAAATTTAGATGAAGTTCCACTCATTTTAGCCGGTGATTTTAACATCAACTTCAGTAATGAAAAATCAAAACCATTGCTACAGTTTCTAGAGGAAGAATTTGATTTAAGAATTAACAATAATCCAGCAGAATCAACAACAAAATATAATACTACCATTGATGCAGTTTTTTCAAGACATTTAAATAAAATAGAATCCCAAACATATGTTTCCTACTTCAGTTATTATAACTTTAAAAAATAAAATTTTATTACAATTCCTTCACTAATTAATCGAAAGGAACTTCGTTCCATCCGGGTGTCCCTTGACACCTCTCAAGTTTTTTTAATCATATTTACGAGATACTTTACCAGACCTATAAAAAAAGTGGGCCTGGCCAAGGAAGATCAGTCGCAGCTCGGGGATAACTCATAGACAAGGTCAGGAATATTTTATTCCAGACCTTTGAACATAAAAGAAGAACAAGTGAGCAGTCAACCAGCAATAGAAACGAAATTGAGGATATTCTACTGGGTTAGAAAAAACACATTATTATAAATATTTTATATATTATTATTATCATTTTCAAAATTATTGAAACAACATAAAAAATAAGTTAAAGAATTGCCTTTTAATTGCTTCTAAATATACAATGCTTAATAAAAGTTATACCATTGCTTCTAAATACTCTAATATCCACAGATGTATTTTGCCTATAATGTAGTATATCTCTTAGATGTTCATTAGGGGAGTGTGGTTTGGTTGGAAGTGATTTTTGAAATGCCACTGTTGTAGGCAAAGTTCAATTTTAGTTTGTCAGCTATAATATATTCCATTAACGTATTTTGATTAATTTTAATAAGTCGTACTTACAAGAATATACTATTTCAGATTTACACAAAGCTGATATTGATTGGCTGTAAGTTAATACTGAACCATCGTCAGAAGTAATGACCAAATGGAAATATACTGCTGAAATACGACATAGAAAAGATTATACAAACGTTGAAGATTTCCTGTCTCAGTGGAAAACATTGATAACTCCACAAGCAACACAATTGATAAATATATCTATGAAAATTAATTCTGTATGCATAATTTATATTTAACTATCTATACTTAATATGTTTGAGTATTTTTTTATTTATATAAAAGAGCATTTTATTAAAACGGATTGAAATATATTAACTTTTTTAGGATAAGTAACCAGTTTCAATGATTGAAGTTGGTTGCCAATTTTGAGTACTTATATATTAACTTTTTTAAGATAAAAAAAAACAGTTTTAATGATTGAAGTTGGTTGCCAATTTTGAGTACTTATATATTAACTTTTTTAGGATAAGAAACCAGTTTCAATGATTGAAGTTGGGTGCCAATTTTTAGTACTTATACTTTATTATTACTGTGTTATGTATACATTACGATGCAGATTGAAAACGATTTTGAATTCTTATATCCTGGAAGAGGACATCAATTTGAAGAAAATTAGAAAATATTTTTTACTAAACTTGTTAAATTGAAAGGGCGTGAGGCAAACTGACGAAAGCAAAAATAACTTATTATCATCTCTAGAGTCATTTGAAACAGAAGGTAATTTTTATTTTGACCCTTGAAAGAGTTTAGTAGGTAAAATGATATGTTAAAAAATGAATTATGTGCATACTACGTTTAATGAATTCGCAGGCAATTGAAATTGGTTTGCTTGTTTTAGACGCAAATCTGCCTACACAGCTTAAACTACTGATAAGTGTTGTGTCGCCTAAAGGACGGACGTCGAAAAACAAAGAGTACTTAACACATTGTTTTGGCTGTAATTATTACATATTATAAGTTATTTTATAAAAACCCATGTAAGTTGTTGAATTTCCAAATAAATAAAGAATGCCTAAATAGTATATTGCTAATTGTGGAGGTAACATTAACTAAAGCAGTTACATATTTTGTAATAAATCTAATTATACATATAATAACATTTCACTAATATCGTCTAATGTTTCAGAAAGACAAACTCTGTTATAAAAAACTAAATGAAAAGGCAGCCAAAAAAAAATCCTAATAGTACATCTTTATCTAATTATACTGGGAACCTTGGAAAAAGTTCACCAAACGTATATAGTTATTGATGAAATAAATAGGTACAAAAATACAAAAACTGTAGAGAAATATCTAAATTTGTAGATTTTTTTTTTCTCGAACTGACTACGCTATTGACCTGGCAGGGTCTTCACAGCTTCACCGGACTACCTAAATTTGTAGAAGTAAGCATTCGTAAATCGTGTTACGTAAATTGTCGAAACTTATATAAATTTTGTATGTAATATGATTTAAACAGTATATAATTACGAGAAATAATTATTATGTACAATTAAAATGCATGGATAGGCCAAAAAAGGTCAAAATGAAAATTGAGAAATTGTAATTTTGATGTACATTTGCATGTTTTTTGTCAATAACTTTTTAGTTAATTTAAATTTTCAGTACTTTCCAGAAGAAAAGTTCTGTCAGGAACATTTTGTAAAGAACACTACACGTCTGACAGACGGTCGTTTTTATGTTCGGATTCCTCTCAAGCATTCACCTGATATATTAGGTGATTCTTTGCCTCGAGCAAAGCAATGCTTATTTTCGTTAGAACGGAGGCTTAAAGCTAAACCTCAACTCTGTGAGATGTACAAACACTTTATGTCTGAGTATCTGACGCTAGGTCATATGACAAAATGTCGTATTGTTGATTTGATGCCGAATGCGCATTACATACCACATCACGGAGTTCTGCGTGAAAGTAGCTCCACTACTAAATTAAGAGTGGTTTTTAATGCCAGCAGTCCAACCACTTCTGGTGTCTCCTTTAATAACATACAAATGGTTGGACCGGTAGTGCAAGATGACTTGCTTTCGATACTTCTACGTTTCCGGCAGCATAGATACGTACTCTCCGCCGACGTAGAAAAAATGTATCGGCAGATAACTGTTCACACAGATGACAGATATTTGCAACAAATTATTTGGCGTGATAATCCTTTATCTCCGTTCCAAGCTTATCAACTCAACACCGTCACATATGGAACAGCCAGCGCTCCATATTTAGCAACCCGTTGTTTAAAACAGTTAGGTTTGGATTGCACAAATAATAAAGTTTCTGAGGCCATTATTCACGATTGTTATGTTGATGACTGGTTATCAGGTGGCGATGATCTAAATGAAGTTATCGACTTACGTGATAACATGATTTCGACATTGGCTTCAGCGCAAATGTTTTTAAGAAAATGGAAATCAAACGAAGCTCAATTACTTGAAGGACTGGATACTCCTCAATACCCTTCCCTTGATTTAAACATTGGATCGCTTGAATCAAGTAAGACTTTAGGTCTTGGTTGGTTGCCACAATCTGATCAACTTTGCTTTCCTATCTGCGAGTCAATTACACATGGAAACACGAAGCGTGACATGCTTTCCATCATTGCACAAATTTTTGACCCGTTAGGTTTGTTGGCACCGTGTGTAATTGTCATGAAAATATTATTACAAAGATTATGGCTACATAAACTATCGTGGGATGAAGAGTTATCACCAGAAATTAAAAAAACATGGTGTGAGTTAATTACCAATCTACCTAAATTAAATTATGTTAGGATACCACGTCGTATTATTTGTAATTATTACAAACGGGTAGAGTTACACATATTTACAGACGCTTCTGAGCGTGCATATGGTGCATGTCTGTATGTACACAGTGTCAATGAAAATAATGAAGTTCTAGTGCGATTACTGCTAGCCAAGAGTAGAGTTGCACCACTGAAACCCACAACTATACCTAGGCTTGAACTTTGCGGCGCTTTGATTGG
>MU160362.1:29431-44416 GCA_015888305.1 Antheraea pernyi | reverse complement strand
GTCATCTTTTCACGCGTCGCTTCGCGGTTTTTTCGTTGCGAAAGTGCAGTCGCGAGCCCGATCACGTCCTGTGAGTGACAGTGCAGTGCTGTTAATCGTGAGGCGCTCTTTTTAGAGCGTAGCGCACCGCCCTTTTCGGGGCGACCCGGGCGTCGTAAGAAGTCCAATCTTTTGGCCGCACGTGGATACCTCCCGGTGCTCAACGAAGCGTGTGGAGCGTCCTGCCCGCTCGCCGGAGGCCCCGCGGCCTACGGCAAGGTAGACGGGCCTGGGTAGCTTGGCCTTGGCGGTGATCGCCTAGTCAAGTCCAGGTGTCTCCCTCCCACCCTCCTGATCCTCCCATTCCATCCCTGAGTGTCTGTTTGGGCGTAGCCCGGTTTTCCGGTCTGCGTTCTCGGCCTCAGGCTTGTTAGGGACTCCCCCTAGGCAAGGTAGGTTCTTACTGTGAGGCATTGCACTTCGCCCACAGCTCTTTTGGTCCGGACTCGGGATAGTCCTGTAAAAACCGTTAAGGCGTGCCCCCCTGCCCCTCACGCGGGGAGGTTGTTTCGCGTCCCCCCCGGCCCCGGTATGGCCGATTTAGAACTATTACTACGGTACACTAGGTACCTAGCCGATCAAGGTTCAGACATGAACCTCACCGCGTCCTACGAAGCCTTCGTGGCGGAATACAAAAACGCGAAAAAAGCGGCCCGCGTAATCACGCAAAATTCGCTCGCGGCTCTCGAGTCCGACTCGAAGTCGTCCGTGGATTCGCCGGATTCGCCGCTGAATCCGGCGGATCGAGCCCGTGCTCCCGCGTCTCCCTCCAGCTCGGAATCCGGTTCCGAGATGGAGCTGGACTAAGCGGCGCCCGCCGTGCTGACCGACAGATCCGCGTCGATCACGTTACCCGCGTCCGCGTCCTCTGCGCCCTCCGCGCACGATAGTGACGGCTTTAAGACCGTCACTCACAAAAAAAGCGTACCCGCGATACAATTTCATCCGATTCAGGTACAGATAAAGAAAACGATAGACATAAAGATAAAATCAGTCGCACCGTTGAACCGTCAGAGGGCACCCGGGTGCTCAAAAACGCGGCTATACCGGCGCGAATAAGACCACGTGTGGGCAGAGCCAAGCCTGTCTCCGTCTCGCTCCCTCAGAGCCAAGACTCGGGTTCCGTAGAGCCCCAAGCGCGGAAGCCACGCCCCCCGCCGCCAGTTACAATCCAAGACAAGTCTCAGTGGACGTCGATCTTCACGAGACTTCACAGTCTTAAAATTAATTACACGTCCGCCTTGAATATTCAGGCGGGCATTCAAGTTAAGGTCCCAACCAGCACTGACTTCCGTAGTCTAACCAAATTCCTTCGGGAATCCAAGTTAGCGTACTTCACGTACGCTCTTGAGGAGGAACGCCTCCTCCGAGTGGTACTCCGCCGCGTCCCTGCCGAAATCTCGGTAGACGACGTCACCGCCTCCCTTAAGGAGGGTGACTTTCCAGTCCGGGAGGTACATCGAATGTACCACCCCCGCACCCGCGCCCCCTACAATATGGTCTTGGTCCTCCTTGAAATAACAGATTGAGAGGTGCAGAAACAGTGCTGCCTACTGAAAAAAATTTGATAAAGACACTCCTGGGTAGTCATGCTCAAGTTACGTGCGATAAAAATCGTTTAGCCATAGTATGATGAAATAACAACAAAGCTGTGACTTTGATAAGTTCCTAAGTGGGGGTAGAACCAGTGAGTACCATAAAAATATACTGCAAGGAGTCGAAATCAAAAGTTGACGTACAATGTCCACAAACAGTAAAAGAATACAATAAACATATGGTAGGGGTTGATTTAGCCGATATGCTTATTTCACTGTACAGAATCCCGTTCAAGGCGCGCAGATTGTATATGGGTATATTTGCCCAACTTCTGGACCTATGTATAAATAATGCTTGGCTTCTACACCGGAAAGATCATTTAAAATTAGGATCACAATCCATCTCCTTGAAAGACTTTCGATTTGAACTATACGAAGGTCTCAAAAAATGCGAAAGCACTGGTGTCAAAAACAAAAAAGGATACCACAAGCCAAACCAGTCGAACCGTCACAATTTGATAACGTTGGTCATTTCATGACAATGACCACTCAAGGTCGATGTCGACTATGCTCTAAACTAACGGTCTAAATGCATAAAATGCCAAGTTCGTCTTTGTTTTCTAACAGGGAAAAATTCTAGAAACTGTCAGCTTGAGTACCGTAAAAATTTTTTTTTTTTTCAATTCCTAAAAATGTTGTACTAATATTTAAAAAAATATTAAATAACTAATATACTAATTAACTAATGTTAAATTCTAAGTATAAAAATCGTGTCTTTTATTTCATACTTAGTTCGTAAAGTTATTGGCAATGTATGATGTGGCATACATAAGTTTTCAGGAAAACTAAGCTTTTCAGATTTTTTTTATTATTTTTCTATAATAGTTTTATGTGTATCAATTACAACAAAATAAATGGTTTTTACTGCATTTTATACTTTGCCAAATTAAGGGTTAACAGAACGAAAAAAGAACATATAGATAAATTGACGGAAATACTTGAAGGGTCTGAGAGTAATATGACTAATACAGAAGACATCAAAGGAATGTTAGAGAGAGCTGTCGGGAGTATAAGGAAGGCAGTGAAAGAGGAGTTGGAGAAAATTGTGATAGACAATAAAAATGGCATGAATAAAATAACTGATGCGATAGAAGATCTAAAAGGGAAAGTAGAGGACTCAAACAAAAGGGAGGCAATACAAATTGGTGAAAAGGCAGACCAAAGGCATATACAACAAAAGGGGGAAAACATCATCACCCATAGGCAAAAACCAGTTTTTTTTGTAGACCTCCTTGAGTCATAAGGGTTAAGTGGTATGAATACTATTTTGATATTAAAAAAAATAAAATTCTGCCAAGTTAAAGGTTAAGTGTTGTGAAGCGATAGATAGTTTCGTAAATTACATATTATAACTGCTAGTGTTGTTATAATACATTGGGTGAGTTTATGTTAATAACTAACCCACAAACACGAGAATTAAACTACTACGAGACTTTATCTACCTTTTTTGATTACTAAATTTGGTCATGCTGTTGCTGTTTTACTATTAAAATGGAATATCTATTGGTTTATGTAAAAAGAACATAATACATAGAAACTAGGCTAGAAATACTAGAAGAACTATGGAAGGAATTAAAATAAGGTCATAAAACTGTCATATTAAAAATTACGAAAGACAAAGAAATAGAAGATTCCTATTTTGAAGATCACACGTATGAGGTATTCGAAGAATTATATATGCAATATAAGTCGACTTTAAAGAAGCCCTCCAACCACTTTTGGATTCAACCGCTATTATTACAGCGCTTTCAGTTCCATCACATTTTCGGACGTAGAGAAACGTGTACATGAAAATATTAAATTACCCGCATTACAAATACCTAAATTGAGTGGCAAATACGCGGAGTGGCAGACTTTTTATGATTTATTTTCTTCTATAATACACAACAAATCTTTATCGTCAGTACGAAAGTTACATTACTTGAAGAGTAATTTAATAGGAGAATCAGAAGTAACGTTACGTAATTTTTCTACAACAGATGCAATCTATGGTGAGGCGTGGAATCAGTTAGTGAAGCGATATAATAATACAAGATTTAATTGTAACTCTATTTTGAGAATTTTATTCACACAGAAATCTATACACACGGGATCCGCAAGTTCAATTATACATTTGGTAGACACAACTTCTACTTCTGTAAATGCTTTAAAAAATATGGAGGTGAATACTCGGGATATAATTATCAATTATTTAGTTTTATCGAAGTTGGATGCCTAAGCATTACTAATTGTGAGTTACCCAATTGGCCAGAATTAAGAGATTTTTAGAAGTACGTTACAGATCCATAGAAAATAATATAATAAAAACGATACAACCTACAACCGTAGCGAGAACTAAAACATTTCAAACAAACATTAAAAAAGAAGAAAGAAGATATAAAATTAAATGTGCGTTATGCACTGTAAATCATTATATTTATTCCTGCAAAAAATTCAAAGATCAATTTAAAAAAATCAAAGAAAGGCAAGAGTTTATTCAAAACAACAAACTATGTTTTAATTGCCTGCCTCCATCACACTCTATGACCAGGTGTCGACAATCGGCGTGCTGCAAAATATGTGCAAAAAGACATCACTCGCTTCTACAGTTCCAGAGATAGGTACAGGTATACTAAATGTATAGTTAGCGAGTTATTTAGAGGTAAGCCTGACAGTAATTTATCCAATCATACACACATTGTAATTAATTATTCTTATGAGCAGATAAAAACAAGCAGTATACTATTAGCTACGGCTAAGGTATTAGTAAATAGTAGGAATGGTTGCAATCACATTATTAGAGCCTTGTTAGATCAGGGATCACAAGCATAATTTGTAACAGAGGCGGTAGTTCAGCTACTTAATCTCAAAACTTAGTTCAGTCAGTGGTGTCAGGAGTAGGCGAGGGGCAAACGAGGATCAAAGACATGGTTTCACTCTGTACCAAAACACGCCACAATCCTACCACATCACATCCTACCACATCCTACCACAATTCGAGTAGATGCGTATGTATTGCATTCATTAATAACACTTCTACCAAGTACCGATTTAGAGACTCTTGTGTGGTTTGAACTCGAAGGTTTAGAGTTGGCTGATCCAGGATTTACTACACCAGAAAGAATCTTCTTGGCGCTGAAGTCTACAGCGACGTTTTGTTAGACGGCGTTATTAAACTTTCTAAAGATAGTTTAGTGGCACAAAATACAATTGTAGGCTGGGTGTTATCTGGAATTCAGAAATCACCTGAGCAAAAGGAATTGTCACAAGTTTACCCGTTTAAGTTAAAGAAGATTCTCGCTTAAACTATTCTTGGAATTAGAAAACGAGACAGATAATATAAAAAAGAAATTATCTAGAAGAAAGATGTGAAAAATCGATGATTCCACAACAAAAAGCCGAATCACACAAATAAGCACGTTAACGTTCTAAGCAGAGCTCTTTGCCGACAGTGGCAGAGTACCCATTGAACGTTGCAGAAAACCCGGCTCAACAACCTGGCTGAACATGTGAAAAGTGTATTAGACAACCACGCAAATGAAACGTGGGAGCGTCATATAGACTCCATGGGCAAGGATATTTATTTATTTATTTATTTTATGTATTGTATATGTCCTCTGTCCATCGCCTATGCAAATAACTATCCGCAGAAAAGATGCCAATAAAACGCAATTCTTCCAAATCCAATAATAAACACCCAGCACGAATTAATGGTGACCGAGTAGGTGAGAGTGAGGCTGAAGCCTCATACACGCCGATACACGTCGAAGACGACCCGGGTTTCGTCTCATCGTCCCAGGTTCTATGCGTCATCCGGAGTCTGAAACCGAAAAAGGCTCCAGGCGCGGACTGTATCACGAATAAAGACCTTATAAGATCATCACCTGAACCTACCTTACACGCCGGTGATTTCATTTTCAAACTTCAAAATTGGAATTTACCAAAAACTACAGCACTAGCTCGGTGCAACCTAACACGCTCCGAGGCTATGAAATCAATCACCGACAGTTGTATTCAATAGTCTTCTATAAAGGGCTAGTCGCGTCACCCATCGAGACGGTGCTCCAGGATCTTCCCTCTGACCACATGTCAGACCACACTCTTGGAACGTTCTATCACTCCAACAAAAATGAGGTTCCCTGCAACGCGGCGAGAGGTTTTTTTTTTTCCAACTGACTATGCTATTGTCCTGGCAAGGTCTTTACAGCTTCACCGGACTACGCGGCGAGAGGTAGATTGGAACAAGTTCGCGGTATAGCTCGTACCCACAACAATCACGCGCAAAACGACCACAAGATGTCGATCGTTTGACAAAACACATCACCAGATGCATCCACAGCACCTGGGATATGTCGTCACATACTATAACATCAAACAGTAGACACCCACCACTACCCAGACATATCAAAAATTTAATCGATGAGAAGAGAAAACAAGAATATTATTGCAGAATACCCGCTGCCCGAGTTTGAAAACACGACTCAACTGGATGGTGACGCGCGTTAAGCTCGCTTTAGACGACCATGCGGCCAAAGCCTGGGACGCACACGTCGAGAACATAGGAGACCACGCCCCTTTTCTGTTCATCGTCTGCATCGAGCGTTGTCCAGGGCTCCCAGATCAACCCACCCATTGATGGGAGAAGACGGAGTGTTAAAGTTTGACACCAAATGTGGGGCAGAAATCTTTGCTTCCATGTTAGAGTAACAGTTTTCGTCCAACCAGATAAAACAGACATCTCTATCTCTATCTGCCTCTGACTCTAAACATATCTCTGAACATATACACACAAAGGTTGCCTGGAAGAGATTGCTGTTAGCAATAAGGCCGCCCATTGTACCAATAACATAACCTGAAATGTTCTTATAATGTATGTATGTATATAATTGGTGTATAATAAAGTTTAAATAAATAAAAAACAACACAAAACGATGATTCAATACACAACAACCACAGAAAACAAATTGACTGAAACCGAATCAGACGGCAACAAGTATATATCACACCAGAGCGGTCCAACGCGCACTTCAGAGATTACGAATACCACGCTACGCCATCTGCCGTATAAAACGGTCGCGGCGATGACGCGGCTATATAACGGTATACAAAGATCCGGCCACTTCCCCGATAAGTATAAAAAGAGCGGTAGCAATAATCAAAAAACCAGGGAAGGGAAGAAACCTGCAAGCAATAGGCCGATCACTCTTCTCAGCACACTAACCAAAGTGTTCGAGAGAGTAATATTAACAAAAATGAAACCATTTATTAAGCTCAGGAGCGAGCAATTTGGGTTCAGAGAGGACCAATCAACCTCACTCCAACTAGTGAGAGCTTTAGACGTGATGATAAATAAATTTAACAAAAGGGAACAAACTGCCGTCGTGTTGCTCGATATGGAAAAAGCTTTTGATAAGGTGTGGCACGAGGTACTCTGCTACAAATAAATAACTGCTACGTCCACTCCCGCCCTACTCTACAACTTGATAAAGAGTTTTCTTGATAACAGGAAGTTTCGGCTGATCCGCAGACTGTCGCGAGTTCGATCGGGCAGCCGTCAGAGACGCACGCGTGTGAATTCGCTCTCGGAATATTTTTGTCTCGCTTCTCAGTGTCGATTCGTCTCTCTCGCGAGTTTCATGTTCGAGTTACGTCATCGTTCTTCGTGCCACGCTTCGCTTCGCGTTCGTGTTACTATTTACGATTGTTTCGAGAGCGCCGTCGTGAGCCCGATTACATCCCTTCTTGTGACGAGCATAAATCGATCGTGAGGCGCTCAATCTAGAGTGCAGCAAACCGCACTTTTCGGTGCGAATCCGGTCGTCGTAACAATACCAGTCGTCTGGCCACCCGTGGATACCTGACGGTGTTTCAACGAAGCGGGTGGAGCGCCCTGCCCGCTCGCCGGAGGCCCCGAGGTCTACGGGCAAGGTAGACGGGCCTGGGTAGCTTGGCCTTGGCGAGGACGCCTAGTCAAATCCAGGTGTCGCCCTCCCACCCTCCTGAACCCCTCATTCTATCCTCGAGTGTCAGTTTGGGCGTAGCCCGGTTTACCGGTCTGCGTTCTCGGCCTCGGGCTTGTTAGGGCTTCCCCCTAGGCGAGTTAGGTTCTTACTGTGAGGCATTGCACTTCGCCCACAGCTCTCGTGGTCCGGACTCGGAATAGTCCCGTAGTTTCCGTTAAGACGTGCCCCCCTGCCCCTCAGGCAGGGAGGTTGTTTTCGCGTTCCCCCCTGCCCCCCTCAGAAACGGGTATGGCCAATTTAGATCTACTCATAAAGTACAACGAGTACCTGTTATCACAGGGACCTAATGTAGACATATCCGCGTCATTCGCAACTTTTACGAGTCGTAAACATGTGCCCCGCGTGGCAACATCTAATTCGTTTGAGGTTCTAGAGTCCGACTCTGAATTTTTCGTGGAGTCGCCGCTGAATCCGGTGGATAGAGAACCTGCTCCCGCGTCAATCTCCAGCTCGGAGGCCGGCTCTGGATGTTCTGGAGCTGAATGAGGCGGCGCCCGCCGTGCCGACCGACTTAACCGCGTCGATCGCGATCCCCGCGTTCGCGACCTCTGCGCACGATAGCGAGGGTTACAAGACCATCACTCATTTAAAACGCACCCGCGGTGCGCGCTCACCTGACTCCGGTTCCGGACGTCATAAGGATAAGATAGTTCGCACCGAGAAGCAGGTAGATGCCGAAAAGCACGGCTATACCGGCGGTCGTAAGACCTCGTGCGAGCAGAGCCAATCATATCTCTGTCTCGCTCCCTCAGAGCGAAGCTACGGGTTCCGTAGAGCCCCAGGCAAAGAAACCACGCCCACCGCCTCCTGTTAGAATACAGGACAAGTCTCAGTGGACGTCGATCTCCACGAGACTAAACAATCTAAAAATTTCGTATACGTCCGCCCTTAACACTCCGGCGGGCATTCGGGTTAAGGTCCCCACTAGTACAGATTTTCGCAATTTAACTAGATTCCTTCGGGAATCTAAGTTAGCGTATTTTACGTTCGCTCTCGACGAGGAAAGCCTCCTTCGAGTGGTACTCCGTCGTGTCCCAGCCGAGATCTCGATTGATGACGTCACTGCCTCCCTTAAGGAGGCTGATTTCCCAGTCCGGGAGGTACACCGGATGTACCACCCACGCACCCGCGCCCCCTATAATATGGTCTTGGTCCTCCTCGACCGTACAGTAGAGGGCAAATCAATCTTCAACCTCACCTCCGTCTGCGGCCTCAGCGGCATCACTGTTGAGCCCCCGCGTAAAAGTAATACCTCATCGCAGTGTCATAACTGCCAGAGTTACGGCCACTCGACCCGTAACTGTCACCTCCACCCTAGGTGCGTCAAGTGCCTGGGCGATCACTCCACGAAGGAGTGCGGGCGCAGGCCCGGCACTCCGGAACCTCAAAGTTGCGTGTTGTGCGGTAACACGGGTCACCCTGAGAACTATCGCGGCTGTCCCCGCGCACTGCGCGCTCAACGTCCCCGACAGGCGCGACAGGCCTCTCGCGCCCCGGTAGCACCTTCTGTGCCGCACGCACCACAACCTGGGCGTATTGATAAGCGCGGCAAGCCAACCTTTGAGGTTCTTTGCCCGCCCTTTTTCACTACACCTTGGACGGTACAGAGGGCGCTACTAGCGCTCAACCCGAACAAAGCGCCGGGCCCGGACGAGATATTCAACATGTTGCGCCACCAGCCAGCAATAACTGTGGGGGCGCTTACTCGCCTGTTTAATGATATATTACGCACAGGTCACTACCCAGACAAATGGAAGCACGGCACCATTATCATGATCCCCAAACAGGGGAAAAATACGCGTGATCCAAAGAGTTACCGACCAATTCCCCTTGCTCAACACCATGGCTAAGGTGTACAGCCAGAGTGGACGCTTAAATCGAGCGTGGAGCATGGCGGAGCGTGCGGCGTTCGTGTCAAACGGATGCATTAATACGTAGGTGTCCTGAGTGGCGTCGAGGGGTGCTGGCGTTGTTTGCGTTGAGCGACGCGTGCAAGTTCAAACTAGTTTGTGTTTTGCAGCCGCGATACGAACGTATACGTCGTGTTAGTCGAAGAAAATATTTCGTTGATACAAATTACACCAGAAATATAGTTGTCTTCCCAGAGGCCATGATGAAAATATAACTGATTCAAACGAGCGCTGAGCGTGCACTATGGTCACTCAGAAAACGAGCTCTGACCGTTCTATACCCCGCCAAACACATATTCACTCAAGTTGTACACTTAGGATATAAGGCCGGCAACATTGTCGACAAGGCACCTAAAATACACGTATCCAGGGCTCAAAAATGTAAACCCATTCGCTAACCGAAGAATTGTCACTTCTACCTAGAGTTCCCAACCCTCCCGGATTGCCCGGGAGACTCTGGTAATAATGGTTAACCTCCCGACCTCCCGAAGGGCAATAATTTCTCCGTTTTTTCTAAAAATTAAATGCATTCGTCGCTTGCTCGACGCTCCGCTGCCGGTCTAAACCGATTCGTCTCCCGGTCGACGTCGTTGACTCGGCGGTGTCTGTCTCTGTCACGCACGAGGTGCACGCGGCATGTGCGACAGAGATAGACACTGCTTATGTGTTACTTCCCCCGCGGCTTGCCGAGTAGAAAAAGATAGTTCGATCGGGCTCTCGTTCGAGACGGTCGCGTTCCGCACCGCTCCTATAACGGCTTTTTCAGTTCAAGTTTAAGTTCGATACGAGTGTTTTCGCGAGTGTTCGTGTGCTCCGTCACTGTTTCACGCGTCGCTTCGCGTTGTTTTCGTTGCGTGAGTGCCGTCGCGTGAGCCCGATTCTGTCTCGTTCGTGTGACATTGCAGTTGTGTTAATCGTAGGCGCTCTATATAGAGCGTAGCGAACCGCCCTTTTCGGGGCGACCCGGGCGTCGTAAGAAGTCCAATCTTTTGGCCGCACGTGGATACCTCCCGGTGCTCAACGAAGCGTGTGGAGCGTCCTGCCCGCTCGCCGGAGGCCCCGCGGTCTACGGCAAAGGTAGACGGGCCTGGGTAGCTTGGCCTTGGCGGTGACGCCTAGTCAAGTCCAGGTGTCTCCCTCCCACCCTCCTGATCCTCCCATTCCATCCCTGAGTGTCTGTTTGGGCGTAGCCCGGTTTACCGGTCTACGTTCTCGGCCTCAGGCTTGTTAGGGACTCCCCCTAGGCAAGTTAGGCGCGACTGTGAGGCATTGCACTTCGCCCACAGCTCTTTTGGTCCGGACTCGGGATAGTCCCTTAAAAACCGTTAAGGCGTGCGGGGGTCGTGAAACAACCTCCCTGCCTGAGGGGCAGGGGGGCACGCCTTAACGGTTTTTAAGGGACTATCCCGAGTCCGGACCAAAAGAGCTGTGGGCGAAGTGCAATGCCTCACAGTCGCGCCTAACTTGCCTAGGGGGAGTCCCTAACAAGCCTGAGGCCGAGAACGTAGACCGGTAAACCGGGCTACGCCCAAACAGACACTCAGGGATGGAATGGGAGGATCAGGAGGGTGGGAGGGAGACACCTGGACTTGACTAGGCGATGACGTGAAGGCGTTGATCAGGGAAAAGAACGCCGCGACTCGAGCTCACGACACTTACCCGTCCAGAGACAATCGCGATCGATTACGAATACTCCGGAAAAAAGTTAAGGCTCGTATTGTAGAAATCCGGGACGACAGGTGGAACCGACTGATGGAGAGTATCCAGCCGTCCCACCTGGCGTACTGGCAGTTAGTTAGAACTATGAAGTCAGACGTGACAACACCTATGCCCGCGCTCGATAGAGGCCCCGGGTTGCCTCCCGCGTTCGATAGCTTAGACAAGGCGGAGTCACTTGCCGCGAGTTTGGAAAAGCAGTGTTCACCGAACACAACCAATACTGACACCGCTCATATTGAATCGATCGAGTCATCGGTAGAACGCGCACTCGCGTCTCCACCGGCGGATACCTTAACCCCCGTCACTTTTGATGAAGTCTCGGAAGCCATCAAGCGTTTAAAGCTCAGAAAGTCCCCAGGTCCCGATGGGATCAGGAACGAGGTTCTCAAGCTCCTTCCTGATCGTATCATAGCTCTATTGGTCTGCATCTTCAATGCGGCCATGTCCCAGGGTCATTTTCCAGCCGCCTGGAAGAAGGCCGTAGTGATAGGTATTCACAAGCCCGGCAAAAAAGCTACTCTTCCAGATAGCTATCGCCCTATCAGTCTATTAGATACGTTAGGCAAACTGTACGAGCGGCTCCTTCTGAACCGTCTCCAGACAGCTATATCACAGTTAGATCTGTTGCCACCTGAGCAGTTCGGATTTCGTGCCGAACACTCTTGCACGAATCAGGTACACCGCCTCACGGAGTACATTTTTTCGAAATTTAATGAGGATCCGGATCCTAATCCGTACCCGGTTAATCCTAATCCGAAACGCTCGATAGCAGTCTTTTTCGATGTCGCCAAGGCCTTCGACAAGGTCTGGCACTCCGGGCTCGTCCACAAATTAATTCTCTTCCGTATTTCTGATAGGTTAGTTCATATCATACGCGATTTTCTTACCGATAGGTCCTTCCGCTACAGAGTGGAAGGAGTTCTGTCTCCGTCCCACCCGATACGCTCAGGTGTGCCCCAAGGGTCCATTCTGGCACCCACTCTCTTCAACCTGTTCGTCAGTGACCTACCTCAACTCCCGGGAGTGGAGGTGGGTTGTTATGCTGACGATACAGTCATATACGCTTCCGATTGGTTTCCGCCAAGACTTAGGACACGCGTCGAAGAAGCCGTTAGCACACTCGGTGACTGGTTTCTTCGATGGCGTATAGAAGTTAACCCGGTGAAAAGCGCCGCGATAATTTTCGACCCGATATCGAATAAATACGAACGTAGACTCGCGCCGATTAAGTTATATGGGTCGGTGATTCCTTGGGCCGATCAGGTTAAATACCTAGGAGTCACGTTGGATAGACGCCTCTCGTTTAACCAACACACGAAAAGAGTCAGAAATAAGGCCGCTATGGTCTTGGGTCGGTTACACCCACTAGTTAGTCATAAAAGCACTATGTCCTTAAGACACAAACTTACATTATATAAAACTTGTGTTCGTCCGATTTTAACGTACAGTGCACCCGTTTTTGCACATATGCCTAAAGCCAATTTCGAGTCATTACAGTGTATACAGAACCGATTTCTACGCACAGCCACCGGGGCTCCGCGATACGTTCGGAACAAGGATCTCCATAGGGACCTGGAGATGCCTTCTATCTGGGCGTATGTAAAATCACTCACCACCAGATACTTTGATAAAGCCGCGAATCATCCTAGCCCGTTAGTGGTATCCGCCGCAAATTACGAAACCGTACCGGACGTACCGCGTTATAAAAGACGACCGCGTCACATTTTCACCGATCCTCCCGATAAAATAACGTCAGCGAACGATCAGTACCAGCCTGTCTCTCAAAACAGAGCGTGTTCACGCCCACGCTCGCGTAACCACAGATCACGCCGCCGTGGTCTGGGGGTAAATTTCGCTCCCGCACACCAGAGTAGGCCCCCCTCGGCAGCGGCTGAAGCCTAGGTTCGTTCCCTCGGTAGGGAGCCCTTGAGTGCGCTGCTCGCGCGATACAGTGACACACCCGTACATCACTGCTACAACACTACTCACATCACCTCCACACACGTGCACGCCTACACGCTTACACATAAAGTGGATGGGTTTTTCTTTTTTTTTTTCCCGTATCGAACTGTAATAGTTTAGAATCTTTTCCGATACAAAATACATATAGGAGTTGTTGAGATATGTATGCTTGGTACACATATATGTTTCAACAATTATTATATGTATGAATAGCTTAGCTTTAACTTAGGTTAGCTTTGTTAGGTCGCGAATTGCATGAACAGGCAACAGCCAAGCCGAGGTGTGCCGTGCACCCTTGAGCTGGTTGCCAAAACAAAAATCGGCTGAGTGCCTTAAGCGCTCGCCTTAGTAGTCCGGTGAAGCTGTTAAGACCTTGCTAGGTCAATAGCGTAGTCAGTTCGAGAAAAAAAAAAAGGCTTGCCGAGTACTTCGCGCGTTTGTCTCTTGTTCTCATTCTCATTAGATAAATCATTTGAATTGCGTGTTGCGCTAACGGGAGGAAATGAGCAATTTGAGAATAATGGATCGTGATAACTCAGGGAATGAGAGTAGTACAGATGCAAATAAAAAAAATTGCTATTGTTCTTACAATGACCTGTGGTTAAAAGAACATACGTGGTTATCGAAAAAACACCAGTTCACAGCAAAATGTAACATATGTCAACATTTATTGTGAAACAGCATGAATAATCTTCGAAGGTCTCTTTTCCCGTCTAAAAACAGTAACAAACAGGATTTAATTACCGCTGCTGAAGTTACTCAAACTTTTCATGGTATTAAACATTATCAGTTATAATAGTCAAGACTGCGGACACAGATTAAACGGTGTCATCTTATCTGACTCGACGATTATTATTAAGTATTCGACAACGAATATTAAGATATGTGCCAACTCGTTGTTTATCGTTAGACATAGACATAGACAGAATCCTATCGCTATGGCCAGCTTTAATTAGATATTTCAATGAGCAAGGTGAAGAGAATTGTTCTAAATTTATATGGAACAACTTTTGTGCCAATGACGGGGAAACAAATGCAGTCTTATGTATTCTTTATTTTATGCAAAATATAATGCGTCTTTCAGAATGCCATTAACACGTTAAACGCCGATAGAAAAAAATAAAAATCGTAAAAATACTTTTGGTCGTAATTTGTTTATTATGTTACGATACGTATAGAAAATAAGTTTTATTCAATTCTGTACATGGGTTACATAGTTACAGTCAAATACATAGCTGAGGTCACCGGTGCACCCCATGGCGCACAAATACAGAAAATATATTTTCCGGTACCCGGCGCCGCGCCGCCCACCCCGCCGGCCACCCGCTACACCAGTAGTGCGCTCGCGCTTACGGTGATAGAACGTGTGTTACTAGATCAATTACGTTCCTACTATCTTAGCTGTCATCATTTTCTTATTGAATAGTTAATGTGCGAGCCTTTAGATATGGATTTAGCTATGGAGGACTTCGAATTTACGCAGGATGAATGGAAGCAAATCAACGCGTCAGAAATTTCTTTTTCAATCGCTTCTATAAACAATGACGCTCTCGTAGAATCGGATAGTGAACCCATGCAATTACCGAAAAAGAAAAGACGTTTGGTTATCGCAAGTGATAGTGATAGTGACAGTGAGTCGGCTGAAAATTTTGTTGCCGCCAATATATCGCAAAATGACCGTATTTCCTCAAAATGGTCGAGGCCAAAAAGACGACAGCCATCAGTGATTCCTTTCACCGAGTTCGAGGGTATGAAACC
>MU160362.1:8953-29089 GCA_015888305.1 Antheraea pernyi | reverse complement strand
TGCACGTGTGTGGAGGTGACATGTGTAATGTTGTCGCAGTGATGTAAGATTTTGTGTCACTGTATCGCGCGAGCAGCGTACTCAAGGGCTCCACGCCGAGGGGACCCTGGGATATAAGTTTTTCTCTTTTCTCCCTTATTACTTTATTTTATTTTTGGTTAATTAGCTATACGCATAGCGACAGACATGTATTTTAAGTGTATGTCCACGACTTGGGCGCGACTTGCTTGTTTGTATTTTAGCCGGAAATTTGAGGCCTAGCTGAAAATCAGCGCCGATTTCAAAAACGCCAATACGCTGACGCCAGGCCTCATTGTCATAGTTTTTTTTTTATGTTTAAAGATAGAGCCTGATGTGAGGGCATTTTTTAATGTCATATTTGGCAAACGAACAGGTGGGTCACCTGCTGTTCAAGTGATCACCACCGTTCATGGCCACTAACAACACCAGATGAGTCGCAAGTGCGTTGCCATCATTTGGGGGGAAGGGTTAGGGGAGGGAGAGGGAGAGGAGAGGGGGGAGGGGAGAGGAGGTGGTCCTCCGGCGCTCTCACTGACCGAACGAAACGCAACAATGCAAGCACTGTTACTTCACGCCACTTTTCTATTAGAGGGTGGTAATACCCCGAACGAGTCCACTCGTTCATGCTGAAACCAGTAGTAACTTCAGCGTGGCTCTACCCACTCCCCATTCCCCATAAAAACAACAAGGCAACGAACTTGCGTCTTGCGTCTGGTGTCGTTAATGTCTATGGACGGTGGTGATCACTTAACATCAGGTGACACACTTGTTCGTTTGCCTCCTATGACATAAAAAAGCAGTGAATAACACGGGTGGTATCTTATGTTCAAAATCTAAGTTAATGTCAGCAAAGCCGCGAACAAAATCTAGTTCGATTTATTCAAGTTTTAAGAAACTACATTTTTTAATAACCCTTACGAGTTTAGCGATGTCTTAAATGGGACAAGCGATGTAATGCGCATGCATAGGACAGAAGTAAACTGTTTACATAGACATTTGGTAACCTAATTATACGTATTTTTGATGTCAACTTTTTATGTTTTTTTCTCTTTACATATATAATCTCATGATAAATGTTGTGTAGTTACTTTTAAATTTAAAAAAATCTACTTACTCTTTAGATAAAACTTTGTTTAAAGTTTTATACGCAGTTTCTTCTTCAATGTCCTTAAGACGTAAGACCTCCGCCACGCCGGCTCGGGACGCGTGCGCAGCATTACCGAACTGATCTCCGAGGATAGGTACAATTAACATGGGCACAGCAGCCACCATAGCTTCAGTGATGCTCAGAAGACCACCGTGGGTAATAAACGCCGCGCATTTTGGATGATCTAAAAAAGATTTGACAGTAAAGAAAATTAATCAATATTTTTTCAGCAAGTTTCTCAGTGCATGAACGATGGAAGACTTATTATATAGACTTTTTACTGTAATTTACCCATTTTTATACTACTTGATGTACAGTATTTCGCACTCCGGGAACAAAAATAGTTACTTAAATCATACACTCTTGTTTTAAGGCCCATATACGGTCGGAGGGAGGGACTATGTTAGGGGTAATTTCTCAGGGGGTAATTCATCATCTCACATAGTGTGGTAAACATAGGAATTCGCAAATTTCTCTGTTCTGTTTTAAGGCCCATAGATCGTAGGAAGGAGGGCCTATGCTAGGCAGGGGGTAATTTCTCATCCCACATAATGCGGTAAATATAAGAATTCGCAAATATCTCTGTTCTGTTTTAAGGCCCATATATCGTAGGAGAGAGGGAATATGTAGGGCAGGAGCTAATTTCTCATCTCAAACAGTGTGGTAAACATAAGAAATCGCAAATTTCTCTGTTTTTACCAAGTAAGATGCTATTTAAATGGTATTTATTTGTCAGGTGAGTATGGTAGTTGGGGTGGTCGGTAGCGCAGCGCGAGGATCTCGGGGCGGCCGTGTCTGCGGCGCTGTTGCTGCTTTATTAGCCCTTCCCGCCTTAGTGCCCACGTTACCCCGGCACACTCTACTCAATATACAAGATGTTAGTAGAATTCCCTTACTAAATAGTTTAAATATATATTAAATCCAGTGTCATGTTTGTCCACTATGAACTCCGAAACTACTCAACCGATCATCATGAAAACTGGTATTTATTTACGATTTGGTTCAACTTGAGAGATAGTATCATTTATATTTCGATTAATGGCCTCAATATTCTTTAATTATAAATAAACTATCTTCTGCTCGCGACTTCGTCCGCGTGGAATAATGACTTTAGGCTAACTAAAACGCAGTGGAAGCTCTCGATGGAAAAAAAAAAAACGTTTTCAAACATTCTTCATTGGTGCTACTATTGGTCATAGCATAATGATACATAGCCTATAGCCTTTATCGATAAATGAGCTATCTAACACTGAAAGAATTTTTCAAATCGGAGCGGAACCTTACATATTTCCATACAAACTTTCATCCCCTATTTCCTATTGTTATTTTACACCCTTGAGGGTGTAAAACTTATACAAATTTTGAATATCATATTTATTTATATCGAATAAACAGCTTTGCGTGCAATGTTATAAAGATTCAGTACAGGAATTTGGTCGTAAAGTAGCTAAGAATAAAGCTAAGAAAGTGAGTACGTACTGTGTGCAATGTAAGGGGGAGCCTCACTTTTGTCTAAAATGTTTCAATTATGTCCATCGCTAATATGTTGATGCTATAAAATGTTTCTTATCTCATCTTTTACAGCATGTTTTGTCAAATATTATGGCTAATTATTTATATTTCTAATGGTTGTTTGTAATTATGCTTACTAATGAGAACTTTATTTTATTTTTCAGTAAAACTGATTTTTATGTTTGTATTTCATTAAAAAATAAAGACTGCTAATTTTCGTTTAAATAATAAAGACTAATTTGAATTATATATCCTGAATTTTTATTTTGGTTACTTTTTTCGCTATCTTTCATTTTTTCAATTCCTTACAAGGTATGTTTGTCCCACTGCGCAGTATAGTTCTACAGCGCCGTGCCGGTCACGGAGTACGAATAAAGTAACAGTCAGTATGGCCGGCGGCGAGAAAAAGTAGTTTGAATATGACTATACGTTGAGGTCACCGGTGACCCCCATGGCGTTTAACGTGTTAAATTACTGGAATCCGATAGAGTAACAAGCACTAAAATTCAAGACATAATGAATGATCTGAAAACGAAGCTACAAAACAGACACGCTGACCAATTTTATGGTAAATCTGCCATAGATTTACTAAAGCAGTTTGATGAACCACAAAAAGCAAATCTCAAAACTGAGATCAAAAACTTTTTTTACGCGATGTTTGACATATTTACAAAAATGGTATAACTTTGAAGATTTGGAATACCAAGCAATGACAATTTTACTTCTAAAAGAACCAATCACATGGACTGGCATTACTAGACTCCAGGAATTATTAAATATTGACATAGATAGTGACAAATTGTACGATGAGGTTGGGCTTTTGCGGGAGATGCAACCACATCTTGTTGAAGAAAAGCGAGTGGATTTACGCTGGGTTGACTTCTTTACGAAATCGAAAGACATAAATCCCTGTCCTGAATTGAAAAAAATTGTCACTTCTTTTCTTTCCATTCGTGTCTTCAATGCTTCATGCGAGCGCGTATTGAGTATGATGGAGCATGGAAAGAATCCGAATGAGTATATCTTTAGTAAAAGCAGAGTTAAAAGTACTAAAAAACTTAGATTTTTCATGTAAAAACTTTTATAATTTTGTGGTGAAATACCGACAAATATTAGATGCTGCTCGAAAACAAAATAAATATAAATTTAAAAATTAATTAAAAAATTTCTTTCAACCATAGCAACCCCCATCTTTCTTAAACACACAATTCTCCCGGGTTGGTCCTTTTGAAAATTAGCAACAGTTCCACCCGAGACACGTAGGGACGCTAGAGTAAAACGCCTTATTGAACAAACATTTGTATCACAGTAAGTTCTTACTCGTATCACATATGCATTAAAGGGACAGTCAATATGGAACCTTCAGTATTTCATGTCACTCCATCGGTAACAACCAACACGGACCCTCGACACCACAGAATCGCCAAAAACCATAAGTATGTTAATTTATGTTGAAGCATTGATATGTTCTTTTCAGTAAAAATATTTACTGCGTCTCAGTCCTACGAAAATGGGAAATACAGAAGAATAAACTAATTAAATAATACATTTTAAAAATAAATCAGTGCAAACGAAGATCAATAAATATGTTAACACCATCTAAAAGAGAAAGCAAATTCAACATTTTATCTTTACCATATTTTCATTGAAAAAATTAATTTCATTCCGAGACTCAATCTAAGGAAAAGTATAGACTAAATAATTAAAATTATAGATGGACATCTATCACCTCATTTGCAGCTATTATATTATATGTTAAGAATCTATTTACCAATGTTCCTTATTTACAAATTATAGGGATTAATTTTTTTTATTAAAAAAATGTCGAACACATCCTGGCCAACAAGATTTAATGACCTTTATGAAACTATGTATGGAACAAAATAAGTTTAAATACGGTTTTAAGTTTTAAGGTTTTAAGTTTTATCGTAATACCGCCTGGTACCGTATTCCATTCCCGGGTGTGGTGGCCGTCTTCGGCGTAGAAACTATTAGGAGGCCTGCCTTAGGTTCTTCTTCTACTGTGGAGTCATATACTTTGCCCCGTATGTCTTTTTACCGGATGTCGGATAGTCCGTTAAATCCCATTTGGTATGTACCTTGTTATTCCTTAGACAGCGAGGATTATAAATAAAACCCACCCCTTTTCCTCGGTCACAGGGTTGGTAACATCGTGTTGAGAACCTACATAAATTACTTAATTTAAATGTATTGGCAACACCGCGTCCGATGTGGTTGGCGGGTCGCGGCGTTCCATACATTCTGTTCGCTTCCGATCTTTGTACTGTGCACACATATTTTCGTTACATTAAACACAAGTTTGAGTCAGTTTTAATTTATTTTCATTCATCACTCTTCAACAAGTCCAAACCAGCAAATAAGGGTTTAAACATTGGTCATTCGAGTTCGAAACCTACTCGTCTATATTTTATACAATTTCCGTGGCGCCATTGTGTCACGTGATAAAAACCATAATTATCGCATAATGGATCTAGATGCGAACGACAGTGGAAACTCTGAATTAGTAGAAGGAAAATATTCACAAATATTAGCCAAAATCATGCTGATGTTAGATTTATTAGAAAAAAAATACAACAATTCAAAACGAACCTCATTGTCGTCCTCATATCATACCAACAAGATTACCTGAGATATCTATACCAGATTTTACTGGAAAATATTCAGAGTAAAAGGTTTTTATAGAGCTTTTTAGAAAATTACTGAAATACATTTATTGAAATTTTAAAAAAATATATAGAAATTTTATTACTTAAAAAGTTTTTTAAAGGGTGAGCCATATTATTTAATTAAAACTTTACCATTAGTTTCTGAGAATTGCAAAAAAGGCATTAAATTATTAAATGATAGATACAATAATGAATACAAAATAAAAAATGAGCACATCAATACTTTGTTAGATTTAACTATAAAGATATGTTCGTATATCATTATTTACTATAAGGTTTTATTTCATGTGCTTTTGTACAATTTAATATAGAATAAGCTATTACTAAGTCTTAGTATTGTAAAATCTAACATATTTATTTAACTTTCAAATTAATATTGTACTTATCATTGTTGTAAGCCGCAACATGTTGAGAATCAACATAAATTACTTAATTTAATAATGTATTGGCAACACCGCGTCGGATGTGGTTGGGGTGTCGCGGCGTTACATACAGACTGGTCGCTTCCGATCTTTGTATTGTGCAGACATATTTTCATTACAATAAAGACAAGTTTGAGTCTGTTTTATATTTATTTTCATTCATCACTCTTCAACCAGTCCAGACCAGCAAATAAGGGTTTAAACAGATGGAAGATACTAACCTCTCCCGCCCACACATTACCGTTTCGGCTCCGACCTGCGCCGTGATGTCCCAGTTACGCAACCTCCGTTGCCCAAACCACCATACGAGGCAACGGAATTAAAAAAGGCTGTTATCTGGGCCAACGACAGATTTCTATTACAACAACTTCAAGCCAGCCAATGGACTCCGTTCATTAGTGAACGATGGCCAAGGCCACGATTTCTATTGGATTTCATACTCCGCGGCCCTCTCGCCGTTCTATCGCGAGACCCGCGTCTATGACCGACTGCCAAGGCTTCTTCACCGCTTACAGCCTACGAAGGCGACTTGCTCGCCGTCACCCAGTTGATTGAAACTAGAGCCCTAACGCAAGGGATGATAAGATGGATGGCGACGTACCTACGCACCCGCGAAGTGTTTCGTCACCCCTCCAACGAAAACTCAAACGAAAAAACGAACACCACTCATCATGGCGCTGCTGTAGCTACGGAATCCCAGAAGCGTCCGAAATATCCATCGATAGTGGTCGAAACGCTACCCCATTGGATGAAGTATTTCGAGACGAGCACAGGAAAACTTCGAAGAGCACCGAACGCGCGACCCTTTGGCACTGGGGTGCGTTTCCTACCACAAGACAAAGAGAAATATCGTATAGTACAACGATACTTATGCGAACTGGAAAAATCAAAGAACATTGCGTGGTTCTCATATTCATTACCCACAGAAATGAGCCTGAAAATAGCCATTAGAGGTCTACCAACCGGGACAAATCCGACAGCGAGTATGACAGCCCTGGAACAAAACGGCTTTCAACCTAAAGCCGTAAATAACGGCCGGAGGCGTGGCGATCACCAGGGATAAATGTTTTATGCTTCCTAGCGAGGGAAGAACAGCCCCGCGCAATACCACAGATATCAATCATTCAGACACAGCTCTCATCACTGTCACAGACAACAAGCCTACGTCAGATGCGGTGGTTCACACTTTACTGCCAACTGCAAGCGAGCAATAGGCGAGCCGGCGACCTACGCTAACTGTGATGGGCCACACCCGGCCAACAACTCCCAATACTCAGTCCATACGTAACACGCAATATATAGACTGTAGCGGATAAGTAAAAATACTGATCCAAGCAGAAGTATTAGCCGGTGGCTCCATGTATACATTTTTAGACAGCAAGTATTTCAATTGTTGCAAGAGCATACATCCGCTACTACTACTGCATTGCACATACTATATTTCGAACAGTATTTATCCACAACTAATGTATATTTTGAGGCGATCGAAGAACTGCTACTAATGCAAATACAGAATGCATCGAATCAGACTGTGTATGACGTCAACGAAAGAATCGAGTTACCAGATTAATTGAGTTGCATTTTGAACGGATATAAGGAATTCTGCGAACAGACTTTGATAGGAGTTGGAACGTCAAAGATGGGCGCTCAGTCACAGCATGAGGATGAAGATATTAAAAACTATCAAACAAAATATCGGATTAACGAAAAAAAGATGACCATTCGTACTCATTGCAAAACAGTAAAATTAACAAAGACAAAAAAATCTGGACAGTATAATCGAAGCAAAAAAAAATACGATGAATAAATTTGATGACGCTATTGACGATTATATTTTATTCAATATATTGACAGGTAAAACTGTATATAAGAAATTGCTAATTTCTTGCATAACATGAAGACAACAGGTCATCATCAAAAAATTAATTTTGTTTATATTATATAGGCTCTGTCCCGTTCCTAACAGATCATCCCAAGTAATCTTGTCCCAATTCCTGTATATAACGGGTGTCCCAACTAGAACGCAATTTTTAAATTTGGCGCCATTCGAAGTGTCTTTGTTTGACATTTAAACAATTGTTATTGTTTACTAGTAGAAGGTACGAGGTTAGTAAAAATGGAGCGCTACACGAATGAACAACGCATTCTCATTGTAAAATTGCGATCAATTTGGAGACACAATAATACTCCAAAAGAGTCAACTGTAAAGAGATTAATGGATAAATTTGCCGAAACTGGGTCTGTTAGTGATGTAAAGACAACAACGCGCCTTCGACCAGGTCGATCGACCGAAAATGTCGCAGCTGTACGTAATGATGTCGCTCAAACTCCATCCACCTCAATTCGACACCGAGCTCAGCAAATTGGTGTCTCCAAATCCACTATGCAGCGAATTTTGACGAAAGATTTGCATCTTCATGCATACAAAGTTCAATTGACTCAGGAACTGAAGCCAGCTGACCATGGACAGCGAAGGGAGTTCGTTAATTGGGTATTGGAGAGACAACATGAAAATGCTGATTTTGCCTATAAAATCATCTTCAGTGACGAGGCCCATTTCCATCTTGATGGCTTCGTCAATAGGCAGAATTGTCGCATTTGGGGTGAGGAAAATCCTCGAGTGATTCATGAGAAACAAATGCATCCTCAACGTGTCACTGTGTGGTGTGGTTTTTGGGCTGGAGGAATCATTGGACCTTTTTTTTATGAAAATGAGGCAGGTCAAGCTCAAACAGTCAATGGTGTTCGGTATCGTGAAATGATAACCAGTTTTTTCTTGCCTAGAATCGAAAAAATGAATGTGAACGGCATGTGGTTTCAACAAGACGGCGCCACATGTCATACAGCCAGAGAAACAATTCAATTGCTGCATCAGTAATTTCCCGGTCGTGTTATTGAAGAAGGGGTACGTGGCAGCGGTACTCCTCGACATTGAGAAGGCTTTGGCACGATCGCGTGTGACACGAGGGCCTCTTCTACAAGCTCGTGACTACCACAGATATTGATGACCGCCTCTATATGGTTATAAAATCGTTCCTAACCAATACACGAGCGATGGTGAGAGTTGGGGGATGCAACTCGATCGAAATACACTTACAAACGGGGTGCCACAAGGTAACTGCTTATCACCCTTATTATACGCGTTATACACTGATGACATCCCCGTTAAAGGTAAAGCCGAATTGGCTCTATTTGCTGACGACACCGCTTTCTTGTGCACGTCGATAAATCGAAATAGAGCCGCGGCGCTCCTCCAGCCCACTCTGGATACCCTCCCAAAGTGGTTCGACAAATGGAGGCTTACGATAAACGTCAAAAAGACACAAACAATCATAACAAGAATGGCAAAAAGACAACCACCGAAACTTACACTTCAAGGAGAGCCGATTCCATGGAGACATAAAGTCAAGTACCAAGGAAACATAATAGATCGCAACCTCACCTTCAGGCTACAGGCGGTAGGAGCCCTTGCAAAAGCCAGAGCCGCAAAGAGGGCGCTATGGTCAGTCCTGAACTCGAGATTGCCGCTATGAACAAAAATATGCATTTTCAAAATCTACGTTAGATCACGGTTGACCTATGCTGCTCTTGCGTGGTATGGATGTCTCTCCCCCACAAAGCAGGAAAAACTCCAACAGCTTCAGGAAAAACTCCAACAGTTTCAAAACGCCGCACTGAGACTCGTAGTATCGGCTCCACGATACGTGAGCAATAAGACAATCGCGCGTGACTTGCAAATAGAAAATCTCGACGAATTCATTAGACGCCTGGCAACAAGAATGTTTAATAAGGCGGACGCATCGTCGCACGTCCATCTCAGGGGGATAGCGCCGCTACATGCGAGACCGCCCGAACACACTTCCACAACAGATCGCCTAGCAAGAACAAGACGCAAGATAATTTACAGACCACAACTAAGGGAACTCGTAAATAAAAACGAAAACGAGAACAAATAAAGACCACAGAGGCGAAACTTCTCGGAAGCTTCCCTCGAAAAGGTGATCTGGCCGTGTGGCCCCTCACGGGACACGCGAGAAGATACTCCGAGGTACTGCACACAGTTCGCATCAAGGAGTCAACAAACAAACAAGCCTCAGGAAGTCCTCAAGAATGAGTAACAAGTATTGTAAAGTGCAATAGTGAAAACAAAGTTGAATTTCATCGAGAAATCGCCGTATTATTCTCGCTCGCATTCCAGCAATAGCTAAGTGTAGAATCCCGAAACAATAGTTCGGTATCCGAACCACACAGATTTCTCATCAAAGACATACGCACCGATATTGCATATACCATCTACTCAATCAACATGAAACAGGGAACCTATGTCATTCTATTACTATTTCATTCTATAAGGAAAGCTTCTGGAATTAGACGGTCAACACTACATAATTACGTTCCCGAAACCCAAAAGGATTCAACTAATATAACTAACTTCTCTACTATACATCATACTACAATACCTTTGTATGGAATTGCCATATTAGGTGCAATTGTACTATTAACCATGTACATTATGCGGCGCTGCCGATGCCGATTATTGTTGAAAAATTACTCACCTCTTGTTAAGGAATGTATGCCGTGTCTCTAATGAGTCGCAAAAAATAAAACGGTCGCTTGCCTGCACTTTTTTTTATCTCGGACGCAACACATTCTTGTGAGGTTTTTGAAGCGTCTTGACGTCCCACACGTGTTAATATTTGTAATACATATTTGATTTGTTGTTTGAATGTTCTATAAACTATCGACATTGTTGGGTCCTTCTATTGAACATTATTATTATTTGTTGTGAGTGGTTGTACTATCCTACACTAATTACATACAAATACACTATACATACACATTACTACACACAGACCAGTAGAGTGGAAGCGTAACACAGTTTTACTCAGAGTGGTCACGACCCCGAATTGAAATTATTGATGGGTCCAGCGCCAATTCGGTGTTGCAAAGCACCATTGCGGTGGTGTCTATCTCATACACCTCTACAACCTGAAATAGAAATAGAAGGAAACTTGTAGAACCACTAAGCAGCAATATTTGCATTAAACATGTGCAAACCAATGCTCATCTAGCAGGGGAGGTGTTACCTACGTACATACTACCTAAACCTGTACAATACAGAACTCAGATTACATTGCTAATTCAACTATTGTGAAACTTCCTATTATCATGCAAAGTATTGCTGACCATATAAAATAGCGTATTGTGGGACAATCGAACGGTTACAAGGATCTCGCTCGATCGCTGGAGCTTAGAGGTTGTCACATTAGAATAAATGAAATATATTGTAAGTCGTTAGTTATCGTAATTAATTATGTAAGGATAAAAATTTCCTTTCTTTAAAAAAAAACACTATTGACGGCCAAACTACATTACGTAGTAGCAAGTCAAGCGTTGTATTTACAAGAATTGATTATTAAATACAAAATAAAAGCAATGTCAACAATATCTGTAAAGAGTCTTCGCACCGTACGCTACAACATACAATACTAAGTGCTGATGATATCTTTAAGTTCATCATCGGGTCGACTGAACCACCGTCGAAAACCGGACGTTGGAGAAGAACGGTACGTCCATGTCCTTCAAAACACTTATAACCGACCAGCATCAGTTGGTGTCATTCACCAAGACTATTAAATAAAAAGAAATGTAATATTTTTTCATGTTTTAAGTTCTACCTGTCGCACTTATGAACAAACTTATTATCAGTGACAAAAAAGACAGATCGAGGATTTGAAGATCATTTTAGAAAAAATGATACAATTGTGATTGTGAAAATGATAAGATTCACACGCATGCTGATCGTTTGGGTGATTTATATCATGTTCGATTATGTCAGAATAGAATAAATAACGTTGAAGTTGTGAAGAAGCCTATAGATGTGTGAAATGAGCGCTCCGGACATCTTAAAGAGCGCACCCTAAAGTCAATGGCTAAGAATAATTGAATGCATGGCCTAACATTCAAAGATTTATATAAAGAAATTATCAGAGTGTGAGATTTGTATAAGTCAAAAACTCACTTGCACACCTTTTCCAAAGAGTACTGAGATCGCACAAGGGAGCTATTTGAAATAGTGCATACGGATGTATACGGTCCAATGAGTCATCAGTCCTTTAGCGAAAAAAATAGTATTTTGTTAGTTTTATTGACGATAAGTCAAGGTAGTGTGAAGTTTCCATTTTAGTAAAATTTATACGGGTAATTAAAACTTAAGCATTAACAAACCATTAATATTAAAAATAAGGTTGCATTTAGAAACTGTGAAAACTTAATGTATAATTTATATATGTTTTATTTAATATTAGTCCACTTTCTTAGCTAAAAATCAATGGCCTGTCACTTTCCTGGTCTAATTTGTTACTACTCTGCCAATAGTGTCATTTCGCTGGTAACAAATTTTCCTCTGGCACTTATAAAATTTTAAAAAAAATGGAACAATCTTCTGGCCATCTTATTTACAAATTTAAAAATAGAATCGAACAGAGAAGTTATCAATATTTAATGGGACAGATTACATTTCCTCCAGGGACACAAAATAATCAAATACCGTATATTCACCCAGATATCGTATAGGCATTCTATATGCCTGGTAAACCATATTGAAATCAGGTTGATTGAATAAAAATATCTAAATGATGTAACGAAAATGTGAACAGTTTATGAAGACAACTTTATGAAGACCTAGAGGAAACCAACGTAAATGTTGCTATTCATAACGAAGGAAGTCAGATTGACGAAAATATTGGAGCAGCTATAACTAGAACCGAAACAATAACTTTACGAGGAAAACTAGGAGTGGCTAATATTTATAGTAACTCCAAATCTTCACTTGACACCTTACAAATTCCTGATGTATATACTCCGCTTACTGTTGCAGCAAGAAGGAAGATAGCCAAGATAACGGACAACGAGGAAGTACTTTTAAGTTATTTTGGGTTAAGTCACATACATGTATAATTGGGAACGAGAAGGTCGATATGATGATTAAAGTAGTTGCCGTGAACTCAAAAACTAAAGTGCATTGCGATCAATATCCCATATCTCTTGGAAAAATCAAAATTATTTTATGGAACAAAAGATGCCAAAAAGAAGACAGCGAGTGTAACAAAGATATTTTATCCCAACGCGATCTTCGCTCATCAAAATGTTCAGAAAATCGTATTGACGCCACTACTAATTTAGATATTAACGGGACAAAATTTTAACGCTCTACCTAAGAAATATCGAGTAATTCAATTATAGAAAACTACAAAAATTGGTTAAGTCGTTGAATTTTCCAACAAAATTAAAGGTAAATATTTGTAAAACATATATCTATTTCGTTAAATGCTCAGCACTATAGTACTTATATTCAGTAAATAAATACCGTAAATTATTCTTTTAACTGGTAATCTAACGTGTGAGATAAATCTGTAAACTGTTGAAAAGAAGGAAAAATAATACAAAAGAAAAATATATATGTCAGAATACGCATTGTTTTTGATATTTTTTTTCATATTTATAAAAAATCATCATGTTTGCGAAAATGTTGTCGACTGACACTTTTTCGAGCAACACGACCTTCAAGAACAATACAACAAAGACAACAAAAGCACAAGAGGACAATTGAATATTTGGGGGCACCCGACTAATTGAAACATGTCCGATCGACAGCCGCATGCCAATAAAAGACGGCGACCACACGAAAGCACGAGCTAACTGTAGTGTGGCGCCATCTCTTAATGACAAACTAAAACATGTTGAATAATTATCTCGAACGCATCATATTCATTGACTTTAGTTGTCCTACTTTGCAAACCTCAGTAAAGTGTTTTTATTTTCAGAAGAAATCCTCAAACCAGGAACACTGAACTCTTCAAATATCAAAAACTCTAATCATCCTATCGAATGAACAACAAGCAACATTTATCGCTCCCATCGCACGCGAAAAACCCACAGCGAGTAGAAAAAAAGCAACACATCTTCTACTAATAATATGAAGTATTTATTAATATCTGTTGATGACTTAAGCAGTATAACTCACATATATTTACTGAAAAAATTAAAACTGACACTGGAAATCCTACTTTTTCACAAAAGCAAGATAATACTGTATTATAATTATCTAGCACCTGATATATGACAAATGTCAGACAAGCTAGCAGGTATGCATGCATTGAAAGTACATAACATAACACTACTTTATCCCATACATTTTATTTCTGAGAAAATAAGTAACACCGGGGGCCCTTGTATCTTGATCTATTACGAAATACTATGACCATATGACTGAGTGCAATAGGACCATAGATAGCTCTCAGACAAGTGATGACAGGCTGCTGCACTTGAAGCCTGAGATAGCCTCATACACCAGTATATGAAATTAAATGTTTATGTGGCACCAATTGCTAATATCACCAACCCATGGCGTCATCGTGTCGGACGTTTGGAAGAAGCGACCCGGCTAACGGTATCAGGCTGTATCAGTGTACGAACTCCGCACACCCCCACACGGCAAACAAAAAGACACGCTGCCTCACTGATTGGACGTATTAACAATTTACTTTTGTAACTCACAGATCACTACATTTATATAAAATAATTATCCTATATTCCTTAGACCTATCACAAGGGACATAGGATTATATTCTAAAAATACAGAAAAAAGTATGTTATACTGGAAGCATAACTTTTTACTAAGTTATCGTTAAAAATACCCCGATTTTGCAACATTCTTCATTGCTGCTCCGCTCCTATGGGTATTAGCGTGATGATATATAGCCTATAATAACCTTCCCTGATAAATGAGCTATATAACACTGAAAGAATTATCCAAATCGGACCGGTAGTTCCTGAGATTACCCTTACAACGTCACAAACTCACAAATTCACAAACTCTACCTCTTTATAATATTAGTATAGATTATTAACCTATATTCCTTAGACCTATCACAATGACAAGGGACATAGGATTGTAATGTAAAAATACAGAAAAAAGTATGTTATACTGGAAGCATAACTTTTTACTAAGTTATCGTTCACTATACGTCTAGTTGGGTAGTTAATATACTTTACATCAATATCTAAGGTAGAAACACAATTTAAACTCTCAAAAACCCTTTCTGTCCTCCGCAGGGCCTAATTCATACAAAGAACAAGTGAACATACATTGTTATATTTTATAAAATACTTGTGCAGGAGTTTTAACCATTTATTTTCAATAAAGTTTTCAACCACATTACTCAAATTTTATGACGCATTTAAAAATCACTAATTTTCATACTGGAACCTGAAAGTGCCATAATTCATTCACTTTCACAGTAGTGGTTTTATGTGTACACAATACCTATATGATTATGTCACACTTACAGGAGTTTTTAAAGGTGGTAGAGCTACGCTGAAGCTATATATATATATATAGTTTCATCATGAATGGGTTGGCTCGACCGGGATACTACCACCTGACCCACAGAAAACCGACGTGAAGTAACGGTGCTTGCCTTGTTGCGTTCCGTTTGGTCAGTGAAAGCGCCAGAGGACCACTTCCCCTCCTCTTCCCCTACACCCCCTCTCTTCCAAGACAGGTTGGCAACGCACTTGCGACTCCCCTGGTGTTGCAAGTGTCTATGGACGGTTGAGATCCCACCTATTCGTTTGCCTCTTATGACATAAAAAAAAAGTTACAACCAAAGAGAACAATAAATATGTATTGTAAATAGAATCTAACAATTCTACACAAACTGTAATACAATCTTTGTTTTTAATGAAGATATGTTCACCAAAGTTATGTAGACACAGACACATTATATTTATGTTTTCAATATATAATACTCAAGGCCTGGGATCACTACTGTATGAAGTAACGGTGCTTGCCTTGTTGCGTTCCGTTTGGTCAGTGAAAGCGCCAGAGGACCACTTCCCCTCCTCTTCCCCTACACCCCCTCTCTTCCAAGACAGGTTGGCAACGCACTTGCGACTCCCCTGGTGTTGCAAGTGTCTATGGACGGTTGAGATCCCACCTATTCGTTTGCCTCTTATGACATAAAAAAAAAGTTACAACCAAAGAGAACAATAAATATGTATTGTAAATAGAATCTAACAATTCTACACAAACTGTAATACAATCTTTGTTTTTAATGAAGATATGTTCACCAAAGTTATGTAGACACAGACACATTATATTTATGTTTTCAATATATAATACTCAAGGCCTGGGATCGCTACTGTACCTCATATACACAGCAGATTTGCCATCTCAAATCCATATAATAACTACTAACAATGCTAATGATATAGCTATCTAATCAGTACATGTGGATCCTATAATAGAAATGGATAATCTTCGAAGTAATGTATTGAATTTGTAAGATTTGCTGAAGAAATGGGACATTAAAGCAAACCAAAAAAAAGGTATGTGTGTACTTATGTACACGCGTTAAAAAAAACAACACTAACAATAGAAAAAAGGTATTTAAAACATTGAAAGTTTTAATACAAAAAAATACGAAGAAACAAATTGTTGACTATAGCTAACTTCAGGGTGTCGGTTTTTCGTGACTGTGTGCGCGCGCATCGTAAAAATTTACTCTCATCATTTTTTCCTACCGCGCCATAAGAAGTATAACTTCAATAAAACTATCCATGTTACATTCACATTTAGAAGGCAAACTTGACAACCCAAAACTCCCTAAATATTTGCATCATTTCTCAAGCTGACCATGTGAAATACTTGAGTATGCATCTGGATCAGTGCCATAAATGGCAAAAACACATTTGGACCAAACATAAACAATACTAAATCAAGAAGCTTGTATTTATTAATAATACAATAATTATGAACCTTTATTACTAATAATTACATACTAGAGAAATATAAGTATGCGGATATAATATTAATTTAATTATCTTGTTTGTATTGAATATAATTTTTAGCACATCAGTTCAGAGTTTTGTTTGTGTTAGCATGTCTTTTCAACACATAGAAACCCCTTTGTAAATGTCCTTTGTGGTCTTTGTGCTGTACCGAATTAGTTATATTTTTATCTAGATATGGCTTATATTTTGTAAATTGTTTTTAATGTTTCAATTTGCTTATTTTATCGCATCGTAAAAATTTACTCTCATCATTTTTTCCTACCGCGCCAAAAGAAGTATAACTTCAATAAAACTATCCATGTAACATTCACATTTAGAAGGCAAACTTGACAACCCATAACTCCTAAATATTTGCATCATTTCTCAAGCTGACCATGTGAAATACTTGAGTATGCATCTGGATCAGTGCCATAAATGGCAAAAACACATTTGGACCAAACATCAACAATACTAAATCAAGAAGCTTGTATTGATTAATAATACAATAATAATGAACCTCTATTACTAATAATTACATACTTGAGAAATATAAGTATGGGGATATAATATTTATTTATTTATCTCATTCGAATTGAATATAATTTTTAACACATCAGTTCAGTTTTGTTTGTGTTAGCATATCTTTTCAACACATAGACCCCCCCAAATTTTTCCAGGACACCCTATATATGGTTACCCCTGTTGTTAGGGACAAATGAGTTATCAGATCTCCTTGTAAATAAATGTTTCTCTATATACTACGAACAGAGGAGTTGTCATATATTTCTCTCTACTAATGTAATGTAACTAAATGTAATGTTTGTGTAATGGGATGACTTTTATCTATATATTAATATGTGAAACCCAAACTTTGTATCCCTTTTTGAGAGAAATGTGCAAACGGATGAACGTGAAACTTGGCATAGTTAAAGTTTATATGGAGGAGAAGTGCAGAAAGCTATTTATTTTATATAAAATGCATTCAAAGTACATTAAATTCATTAAAATATGCATTACTACTGCTTCAATTTTACACAACATATACACACATGTAAATAAAAAAGACATTTTGACATCTGTCAATAAAGGACTTCAAAAAAGGTTGTGAAGGAGGTTGCTATGCTCGACTGTATGTATTATTTTACTCTTACGTTCCAATTACCCTTTTTCATTCTACAATCAACAATGATATTGTAACATACAACTATTATTATAATATGTATCCCTATAAAAATCAATGAACTATGGTCGAATGTCGACCACTGGACGCACTGAAGTCATGTTTGTGAAAGTTAACCACTGTTTTATTTGAAGAAACCAGAAGGTGAACATCTGGACCCAACACCTGTCATACAATTAAGAACATGTCACAAAACTCTTTAAAACCAATTCATTTGTAATACTAAGAACTATTCAAAACAACATCTTCAGTAATAATGGTGATCTAGTGTATTGGTTATTGATAACAAACTGGAGGGTTTCTCCTACATGTAAATTTAAAATATTCACGGACATACTGTAACCCAATTGGCATCTATATTAATTAATTAAAGTTACTCCGGTGATGCTGTGAAGGCCTATCAAATCCAATGGTATTATTTGTTTTTTTGTTATATTTCATTGGATGCAGACGAACAGGTGGGTCACCTGATTTTAAGAGATCGCCACCGTCCATAAACACTTGCAACACTAGGGGAGTCGCAAGTGTGTTGCCAGCCTATGTGCGGGGGGAGAAAGGGTTAGGGGTAGGGGATAGGGGAAGAGGAGGAAAGCATTGTTACTTCATTTCAGTTTTCTATTAGAGGATGACTTGGTATATAGTCAGTTTGGAAAAAAAACACTTTGAACGGATGGAACAATGGGTATAAATTGAAATTACATACGACAAGAGAAAAGAGTAGTCCTGTGTAACTGTAAAGGCCTTGCAGAATAACAGTGTAGTCAGTTCGAAAAAACAAAAGAATAAATAGCTTATTACAAATAGACAATATACCAGAAATCAAAATTAAGAACCACCATATGTATTTCACACATTTTAACTTAAGTTTTGACCTGATGAATAGTCTATAATAACAGTATTAATGAATATCTGGAATTATACTCTTATTAAAAAGTGCAATTTTGACTGGTAATAACCCACCGGCAAAAAATAATAATGTACGTTATGAAAAATAAGGAAACTACAAATGGACAAGCAACAAAAGCTCTATGATTATCTACCTCATAGATGTGGATAAAGGAGTCAAAAGAGTTTTATTCAATACAGTCAGCTTTTAGACACCCCACCAATACAGAAACCATTATTGGACAAATAGCATCTCCACCAAGCTATGCACAACTCGGAACAGAACCACTACACACAGAAACTGCTATATGGCCCATCTTGGAAATAATCATGCTGATTTAAAACCCACAACGGCCATATCAGCAATCTTCACTTTGTCTTCAAACTACAATGACCGCAGTAACACCCAAACAGAGTGTATTTACTTTCATACACTATGTGCCCTTATTCGCACACACAAGTTATATACTATCAATAATTTCATTGAATTCTCAACTGACCAGATATTTATCAATCAATTTAGATCAATTTTAGACACGATAAAAGAATAACCACAAGTAATTTTGTTCTGAAATATGCGTTAAAATAGGGGTATTAGGACTGTTGATGAAATGTCGATATATCGATATTTTTATTTTTAAATCTATGACAATATTATGAAGAGGTTTGTAAGGTTGTAAGGTGATATCTTGATCTACTAAACTGATTTTGAAATATTTTTACCTACAGAAAGCCACATTATTTGTAAGTGTCATAGGGTATATATTAATCCGAAAAATGAAAATACTATTTTGTAGTAGTCAAATTTGAAAAGTAAGTCGGAGATATAACCGTCGAATGGAAATGTTTTTTACGAACGCTGCCTTACCTATAAGAGATATATGATTAAGTTCTAGTGAAAAGTTGTAGAACTTGATAATAATAATAATAAGCCTACAAAAAAATCAGCGACAGCAAATGTCTTGTTTCAAGGTTTGTTTTATTATCAGGGCGAGACAACATCCGCTACTAGTGGGCACTAGTATCGATATAAATTATTAATATTTTTTTCACAATATCATATATATATTAATACGTGAAGCTAAAATTTTGTACCCATTTTTTAAGAGAATTGAACGAACGGATGAACTTGAAATTTGGCATAGTTAAAGTTTATATGAAGAGGAAGCGCAAAACGCGAAAAAAAAATTCATATAGCATGTATCAGGCAACAGCCAAGCCGAGGTGTGCCGCGCACCCTTGAGCTAGTTGTCAAAATAAAATCGGCTGAGTGCCTTAAGCGCTCGCCTTAGTAGTCCGATGAAGCTGTTAAGACCTTGCCCGGTCAATAGCGTAGTCAGTTCGAAAAAAAATAAATATTGTTTTATATAAAATGCGTTACAAGCATATTAAATTAATTAAAATATACATTACTCACACTACTGCTCGAATTTTACACAACATATA
>MU160361.1:0-75687 GCA_015888305.1 Antheraea pernyi | reverse complement strand
TAAAACTAATAAAACATCGTCATTATAGAAAAAATATGTATTTATTAACTCTCGAATAAAAATGAAGAAAATGTAATAAAAAGTTAGTATTAGGTGACAGAACTCAGAAGGTGAATCGGATGAATGCTGCGGGAAGCCGCTGAACGGGAACGTAAACTGGATGTGCTGTTGCGACAATTTATGGAAGGTCTATGCCCAGCAGTTGACCTCTTTTTGTTCGATAGATATTAATGGATAGATATAACATAGAACCTCAATAAAGTCTGAGGTTGAGATAACGCAGCGTAGGTAATGGTAATAATTTTTATCATTTCATAGTATAAAACAAAGTCCTCAGCCACGTCTGTCTATCTGTCTGTTCGCGGTATACTCAAAAACTACTGAACTGATTTTCATGTGGTTTTCACCAGTAGATGAGGAATATTTTTTTATTATCAGAGCGGGACAACCGCCGGCCGGGTCCGCTAGTGTAATATAAATAATTGAAAAGTTTGATATTCTCAATGACAAGGTCGGAAAACACTGGTTTAACCGTAACCTATCTATTTAAACTGGTAAGGAGCAGTGTGAATACTGTGAACGTTTCTTTCTTATATCATAGAAAGCTTTACCTGTGGGCACTTATATAATTAAACTACGCAATAATTGCAAATCTACGGGATATAACATTTTTAATTGGCCTCTTGTTACGGTTAATAATAAGTCGGCGTGTGATATAAAAAAGGACAATGTCCATTAGTACCACAGTATAAATATGAGAGACAGTACGGAAACTACCTACAAACGCTCGAAAACGGCATACTCACACGAACATTCGCATCGACGCGAGATTTAAAAAGGTACTCCTCTATAGACAGCACCGCGAAAACCGCTTAGGGCTCGTAGCGTTTGTAGGTAGTTTCCTTACTGTCTCTTGTATTTATACTGGGCTAGTACTGTCCTTAAGCTCATGTTGCTCTCTATATGAAAATGTTTATAACTCATTATGTGCTGTGCTGTATGCTTTAGTATTGCAGTTGGAAGAATATGCTTAGTTACCATTGATATACAAAAACCCAAAATGCACACTTAACGTCTCACAGCCGGCACACAACAGTTCACTAGTTTCGCGATCACGCCTATAAACCCAGCAACGATCGTCAAAGAGCTCGGAATCGAAGACACTGTTATTCAAATTTGTCTCAGTTAAACAAATGATATCGTAACTACAGCATACAATATTATTGAAGAAAGCTATGGTTTTTGTTTGTAAGCCCCTTACGTTTTGATAATAACAATTTAAACCTAAGAATTTTGTTACATACAGATCCAAAGCATGTTATTTCAAAGCAAGAATTAAATTAATATATGAGGATATAAAATAATTTAAACTAGTCGATCGAGTACTGCTAAATCACGAACGAACACATAATTTGTATCTTCTGATTTCCTCATGAAAACTCTTCCATCTCAAACCCATACAAATTTATAGTTGATTTCTTTAGCTTTAATACGTGTTGCAGCGTGCAATTGTTTATTTTCGGATGACAAATGTTCGGCCACGTATATAGGACTTTTTTTTCCGTATCTATTTCCAGGTGACTCGTATTCAGTTTGTCAGTTGGATTTTTCATGTTGAACTTAACGACACTGGCTAGAAAAGTATCTCTAAGTCTAGAATTACTTAATTTGAGAAGTACTGATCTTGGACGTAGACTGTTACGATTGAGCTTTGCAATTCTAGAACAGTAGTGGATGTCACTGTCTTTTAAGGGACACTTAATAATATTACCCATTTGTTGCATCGTTTTGAGCAGATTTTCATTTTGTTTTCGGATAAGCAACGAATTTCAACATTCGCTCCCCTAGATTGTTGATCTAAAGTTCTCAATTTAGCGGATATCTCCTGGTTGTTACTGCGTAGAAGTTCAACTTCTTTACAAAGATTATCAGTTATTGATTTTTGGGATATATATTCAATTCTTACTTTTTCAAATTCTTCGTTGAAAAATGTGATGGATTTTTCAAAATCACCTATAAGATTCCTAATCTCTTGAAATTGGGCGTTGTTTTCTGCTCTAAAGCTACATAGCACTTCCTGGAATTCGGTCCTGAAAATATCTCGAATTTTCTCCGTAGTAATACAAGAACACGTTCGAGTTTCTGTTTGTAGCTCAGAGTTCGTAGTTTTGGTTTGTAATCGGGTTGGTCTTTTTCTAGTTGTTACATTGCAATTTTCACTGTTATCCGATTCCGAGTTATCCTCGGTAATATTTTTCGGCCGTATAGGTGTCTCAGAATTTTTACCCTTTGGTATCTCATTACGACATTTATGACACTTCCAAGAACTTTTACTATCTTTAGACATCGTAGTAAAGCGTTTTGCTGTTACAGATGCACACAGTAGATCAAATTTTTTATTACAAAGGGCACAGTTCAGATGCTCTTTTATATTGTTAGCCTGTGTTTGGAAGAGGGAGGTGGGCCGTCGGCGCTCTCACTGACCGAACGAAACTCAACAATCCAAGCACTGTTTCTTCACGTTGGTTTTCTATGAGAAGGTGATACTACCCGGGCGAGCCGACCCATTCATACTGAAACCAGTAATAGCTTCAGCGTAGCTCTGACCTAACCTAATACAGCAAAATAATTAATTTTTGTTCGACCAAAGCCTATTACTGCCAGCAAACTCTTCATAGTTTCATAACCCATTGACACCACGATTAGAACACTCGAAAGTCTTTGAAATGTTGATTTCCATATCGGATCACTTAAATATTTAGGTAAGCTAATAACGCCTGCTGCATTTACTCACTGGATTCATGAAGCAAATACTTGAATAATATGCGAGTGTTGTTGATATGCTTATTGTACATATATTAAAGATATATAATACTGAACTTAGATGGGCTTTAATTATATTTTAGAGGATCGTAAATATGAAACCATGATTCCACTAAATCCAAAGAATTTGGTTTTGATAAACAGAACACAAAGAAGTTACAGGTAATTTCAAAATTCAGTTTATTCAATTTTATGTTATGAATATCAACAAATTTTAATTGTAACTCGAAAGGGATAAATATATATCATGAGTATTAAAAATTCAATTCGTGATTTAATTTTGTATTTTTTAAAAACGCTACGGCTGTTTCCCCAAGTTTGACTACATACTCATGATATATATTTATCCCTTTCGAGTTACAATTAAAATTTGTTGATACTATGCATTCCCATCATACATCATCCGATGTCCGGTGTGTGGGCGAGCGGCGACATATCGTCAGCATAACAATCTTTATTGTTATAGTGCTAGGAATATAGGGCGATCGGATGATGTTGCTGTTATAACTCCTCCCTCCGTAAGTTCGAGGTCATCCTCAGGGTGGGGATGATCTCGATTTTCATCCCTTTTACATATTTTCTTAATTCTATTTTTACAAACTAACATAATCACAAAAATAAGCATGAGGACATAGAATATTGAATGTAATACGCTAATACTCTTATTATCTAAAACACCATTATTTTCACTTTTATCATTATAATTTTCACTTTCACTTTTCTGCACTAAATAATTCATGAACTGGATGTCGACCAGGTCGATTCCATCAAGACTGATGGGTTTTCGCTGCATGTCATATGGTTTAAGTGATATTTTAGGTAAGTTAATTACCGGAAATTTCGTGTATGTGATATCTTTTCCTTGAGTTTGATGTTTTTTGAAATTTACATTTTTTACTTGGACACGACAGTCATCATCCATCGATAGCAGATAAGTTCCACAGATGCTTTCCTGTGTTATCTCGTCTTCACAATGCTTGGTCAGGAATGTTTCAGTTTTCGCATAGACAATCCATTGGTTGGGTTGGATCAGGTCAACCTTCACATCTTCAATGGTAATAGGGACAGCGTGGCAACTTGTTATGTTTGTGGCAAATTTCATGAGGTCAGTGATACATCTATCTTCGACAAGTGGGAATATAGTGTCCTCAAAACATAGAAAGCGGCCCTCATCGATCTCGCTGCATTGCTGGGAGAGCGGCTTGGTTTTCAGACCTTTTGTTAGGAGATAAGGGTATTTGGGTAGGATAAGGGTGGTAAGATCGTTGTTTATATTATGGATGGGTAATGGTATTAATTTGTAATAATTGAAAACTTCGTCCGTTATTAAGGGGATATTCATTATAAATTTTATCTGATTTTGTTTAAAGTATGCTTTCATTTCTATACATTGTTCTATCTTCATAAGGTTATCTATGTTCACAGGATATATTAAATTATCGGTTTTCTCGATGTCTATTAGCAATGTCAATAATTCCGCCGTGTCTACAATTGATTGGTGTAACAATTTTATTTTAGCGAAAGCTATAGCTGTTTCAATTTCACTCAACCGAATGTAAATAGTTTGAAAGTTATTTGTAAAGATATTAAAAAGATGAATTATTTTATTACCAATTTGAAATAACCTTGTTTTATTTAAACTGTGATTTATATCATTGATACTTTCATTAATTTGAATAAAGTTGTAACGGGTAGAGTTTGCTATTTTTACGACGTTACCCACCATTTCAGTGACAATCGTCATTTTATTGGCTATTCTATCTTGCTTATTTTTTAATTCATGTATTAAATTTTCGTACCTTATAGCATCATCGTTATCCAGATTGCCAGTAATAGTTTTAATTAATGTTCCGAGAGGATTAAGTAAACCACGTTTAGTTCTTACCAATGACGGGACAAGTTCCTTATATTTTTCTATAGTTATGTTCATAGCGTATTCGGTTTGTGATTGAACTTCAGCGTAATCAGAATCAAAAGCTTTGGTGTCAAAACAACTCTCAACATGTTGCTTTAACTTTATAAAATCGTTTATACTTAATTTTAACTGATCGTAAATAAGTTTTAAGTCTAGGATTTTAATAATAGTCCATTTATCGTGGCTCACGACAGCTTGACCTTCCTTTACTGGTAGAAGCCCTGGATTCTTGTCAATCGGCTGCAGATGAAGGGCCTGGCCGTGGATCACGTGTACCGCCAGAAGTACAAACCTGTGGAGGACGTTTGATGTCTTTAATGGGAACTTTGGTATTTCTATTTTGTGTTATAACGGGCACGACGTTTCTCTGTGGTCCACCTGTAACCTGAGCTTTTTGATAGCGTGGTTTGTCCTTACTGCGTCTTGTGTTTACTCCTTTGATAAATATCGTATCTCCTACGTCTATGTCGAGATTCGTTTCTCCACCACGCTTCTCTCTTATAGCCATCTTCTTATCAATCATCTTATCTGTTAAATATTCATACAGGTACTTTGTTTTCCTAACGTGTTCCTTTACCAGTTGTTGAGTGAATTGTTTGTTAAAGTCCACATAAAATGCACTATTAGATTCTGTGTGTCCGAAAACAACTTCGAACGGCGTGAGTCCAGTGGTTGAATGAATAGTGTGGTTATATGACATTATAGCATAGGTCATAACAGATGCTGCATTCGTTATTTTACGTTCATATTTCGCAATTCGGTAGATCTCTATAATAGTGGAGTGAAACCGTTCTACAATACCCATCGAGTTGGGGTTATGTGGGGTACCGATGTGCAGTTGGATTTTGTAAAATTCTAATAATTCCTTTATTAGTTGATTGTTGAATTCTACGCCGGGATCACAACTGATTCGATTTGGAATGCCATACATCGAGAAATACTTCAATAGGGCTCTTACTACTTCCGGGGTAGATTTGGTATTTATTTCGATTGCTTGGCCTAATTTACTGAATGCATCCACAATTGTAAGGTAATGTTTTCCTTCAATCGAAAAGGTGTCGATGAATAATTCCTGAAATGGTTTAGTTTGTGTTTGTGATAGTTGTAATTCTGGTTTCAATGGTTTGCGGTCGTATTTCATTTTCTTACATATTTCACATGAATTAATTATACTAGCAACTATTTGATCCATATTATCCCAATAGAATACTCGTCTGAGGTGTACCAGAGTTTCCTTGATTCCTCTGTGACTATTTTTGCCTGTGTGATATTTAATGACGACGTCTCGTTGTTCGTGTTCGTCATCTATAAAGACGACTCTCTTTGTACATTCGTAAAACTTTACTGACCCCTTTTGGAAAAGCTTCATAGTAGCATCTGAAAACTGTTTGCGGTGCAATTCATTTTCGAAATAAAAGAAATGTTTTATTTTAGGTCTTGTGTATTCCTTTAGGAATCTTTTAACTAAATCCGTGTTATCTATAGGTAAGTGTACTTCCAATATTCGTCGTTTGGGTTTTGACAAATCTTTAACCGTTAACTCATTTCTGTTCCAGGTATATACAATTATTTGATTTGGTTTCGTGTCTATAGCTTCCTGAAGGATAGGCATACCGTCTGTATCCATATCGCGGGCTGAGTGTACAGTATCTATACTTTCGTTGCTTGGTCTTTCCGATGCTGTTGCTGTGGTACTGCCAAGCGAAGGAATCGAATAGGGTGACCTTCGGCCGTCACCTACTGTCGATGAGATACTAACAGTTTTTCCTGAGTCCGATGAGATTTCGATCACAGGTGACGTATCTTGATGTGATATAGAGGCGTCAGAATCGCTGTTCTCGCCTTTGCTTAGTCGTGTTATTTCTTTTGTGACGGCAGTTATGTGGCGTTTGAGTTTTTGTTCTTTTTCATCTACGTTAACTTTCATTGACACGTCGTCGGTTTCACCTAACATGTTAATTTTAATTCGGGATAATGCGTCGGCATTACAGTTTTGTTTTCCGTTTTTGTACACAATGTTATAATCAAATTCTTCTAAACGCAGTTTCCACCTTGTCAGTTTGCTATTCGGTTCTTTTATCGAGTTAAGCCAAGCTAGTGGTCTATGGTCCGTATAAATGGTAAACTTCTTCCCATACAAATAAGGTCGAAAGTGTTTTGTAGCCCATACTATTGCCAAAAGCTCCTTTTCGATGGTACTGTACCGTGTTTCGGCGTCGTTTAACGTGCGGCTTGCATAGGCTATAGGTTTATCGGTTCCAATTGGTCCTTGGGAGAGGACAGCTCCCAAAGCGACATTGGATGCATCCGTCGTAAGGACAAAAGGTTTGGAGAAGTCAGGGAACTGTAGTAGTGGTGCGTTTGTTAGTATTTCTTTACACCTTTCAAACGCTTCTATGTATTCTGATTTCGTATAATCAATTTTATTTTTCTTTTTGAGACATGACGTCAGAGGTTGTGTTAATTTGGCAAAATCTTTGATAAATTTACGGTAGTAGCCCACCAAACCAAGAAAACTCTTGATTTCGGTGGTTGTTCTCGGCAACGGAAAGTCTAAAACGGCTTTAATTTTATCGTTGTTGGGCATAAGGCCATTTTTAGTAATGGTATGGCCTAAGTAGAGAACTTCTTTCCTTAGGAACTCGCATTTGTCAAGTGTAACTTTGAGGTTTGTTTCTCTAAGTCGGTCAAATATTTTGCGAAGCTTATCAACGTGCTCCTGGAGACTGGAAGAGTATACTATGATGTCATCAAGATATACCAAGCAATGTATACCTTGTAAGCCTCGCAACACACTATCCATTGCTCTTTGGAACGTTGCGGGTGCTGTTTTCAGGCCAAAGGGCATCCTTTTGAACTCGTAATGTCCAGTTTGGGTTGTAAATGCTGTTTTCATTCTGTCCGCTTCGTTTACCTCTATTTGATGATATCCGCTCGCCAGGTCAATAGTACTAAAATATTGAGATTTACCTAACTTGTCAAAAAGGTCGGATATGTTTGGCAGCGGATATTTATCATCAATCGTGATCTCGTTAAGGCGTCGATAGTCAATTACCATTCTATATTTTCGTACTCCTGATGCGTCCATTTTTTTGGGTACCAGGTGTACTGGTGCACTCCAGGGTGAGTAGGACTCCTGTATAACATTATCTTCCAACAGTTTCTGTACTTGGTTTTGTATTTCTTCATTTTGGCAAGGGGGATGACGGTAAGGTCGAATATAGATAGGGTCTTCATTAGTTGTCCTGATATTGTGCTTTATTTGATTGGTGAAAGATAATGGTATCTTGTCACAATAAAATATATCTCTATATTCATAGCAAAGTTTTGATATACATCCATGTTCTTCCTGGTTTACATGATCAAGGCGTAATTTGTTCAAATTTTCTTTCAGCAGCTCATCAATCATCGCGTCGTCTTTAACTATGTTTACCTCACAGTCTTCGTTTTTGAATGTTGTTACTTCAAACGGTTCCTTAAATATTATATCTATCTTTTCGTCTAACGTATTTTGTATGACCGTATCCGCAAAGAAGTTATCGCATTTAATAAGGGCAGTAGGCATTCGCACCCCTTCCTGAAACTGCAAGAAATCTACTATTGCATCTCCGTGTTGAAGGTTTACCGGGATTTTAACTCGCGTCTCAGATCGCGGCGGTAGGTTTATTTCATAGGGAGGATTATATATAATCGGAATTTGTGCATTATGTGTCTGTAAAATTTGATTTCTCATATCGATATTTGCCGCTAATTTTTTTAAAAGATCCGCTCCAATGAGTCCGTCATACCGGCCGTCTACGTCGTAGATGTAAAATTTATGAGGTAGAGTACTTTTGAACGTTTTCAACAATGGAATGTAGATAACTTCATTATGGAGGCTGTGAGCATGAGTACTTACAACTGTAAATGGTTCATGATATTTATATTCATTGAAAAACTCATCGGCTTTTGTCGGACTGATAAAAGATCGGCTACTTCCGGTATCAATGAGGAACTTTGAATTTATCTCAGGGATTTCAATATGGGGTAATTTTAAGATACTATCACAATAATTCAGGTTTATTATCTCGCTGGAGTTTTCGAGGCCGCATCCTGAAAATTTTCAGAATCCTGAACTTCGTTTACATGATCATTTTCTAAATAATGATAATCTTCTTCTGATGGGGCATATGGTTGTTCCGCTTGTTCATTATATATATGGTTCGTATTATAATACATATCATAGTTATCATTGGGCCTATAGTCTTGGTAAGAGCTAGATTCTTCCATATAGTATAGGTCGTTCGCAACCATATTTTGTCTTACAGCGGGAGCTGTGCGCATCGAAACGTCCGTGTCGCCTAGTTGAGGTGCCTGCCGTTGGTTGGGTATACCGAATTTAAACTGATTGGGTGGCATATTGTTTTGGTTCTGCATGCCGAACCTAGGACCTTGCTGAGGTATGCCAAATTTGAATCCACCGTGTTGAAAAGGCGCGCGTGGCTGTCCAAAGTGCGGTTGATTAACATTACGTTGGTGCTGATTCAGGGCTGGCCTAAATTGAAAACCTTGGGGTTGTACAAATTGATTTCGTTGAACAAAATTAGGTCTAAACCCTTGGTTTTGTGGGATACCTGCATGGTAATTGTTTTGTGGGATGCCAAACTTAAATTGAGGCATCATGTTGCTATTAAATGTAGGCTTAAGGTCTTGACCTACAGGTGCCGGTTTTAATGAATTTTGTGGTTGCACTGTATAATGTTTAATCGCCTTATGTTTAGCGTTGTACTGAGCTTGGAAGTTTACTTCTTCCGTTACAACGCTAAGAGCCTCTTCCAAGCTGGAGCATCCTTTCAAACGTACTATTCGAATTAATTCCTCGGGTAAATTGTATAAAAATACATTTAAAGCCATGTTGTTGTATATTATCATTTTAGCGGCTTTGACTCCTTCATCGGTAAGTCTGTTAACTTTTGAAAATAGCGAACTTCGCGTGTCTTGTATTCTATGGCAGAGCTGGATGTACGATTCGCCGTTATTAAGCTTAATAGACTCAAGTTCGAGCGCTACACATTCTTCCGAACGTGGGTCACCAAAATGTTGAGTTAGAACGTCTTTTAAACGTTCCCAAGTTGATATAGTCGGGTTATCACTAAGTAGAGCAGCAGCTTTTCCGGTAAGCTTACTGCTTAATAAATGGAATAAATAAAGTTCTTGTGACGCATTTCCCGCAATCCTACTTCCGCTAAGTACATACTCACATTTAGATAAAAATAAATTTAATAATTTTTCATCACCATCATATTTCGGAATTATACATAGAACTTCTGCTGGAACAGTTTGAAAATTATTATTTGCACGTCGTGCTGCTGCCAAATTAGCTTCCATTTTACTCTTACTTACTTATAACTACACAAACTAATCGCGAGAATCAATAATTTACCGATATGTGTGTAAACAAAATCAGATAAACGCAATCAGTAATATCAACGATTTAGGTTGATGGAAAAATATGGAAAAGACTGGGAAAATGAAAAACGGGAAGTGAAAAGGTCTACTCACCAGCCGCTCGATCCCATGTCCTCCTGAGTCTGGTGTACGCGTACAGTCTAGTTTCCCACAGGGAGACAAATTTATTTGGTTCGTGTTTTCGCGTTCGCGTCGCTACTCGCGAAACCAATTTCGGGGTTTACGATTATAGCGATCGGAAAATTCGCGAAAAATCCACAAGGCTGCGCCAGTCAAACTTGGGGAAACAGCCGTAGCGTTTTTAAAAAATACAAAATTAAATCACGAATTGAATTTTTAATTCGACCGATTTCTTATATGGTTAAATACAGACTGGCTTTCTTAAACTCTATAGCTTAATTGTAAACTATGCATTCCCATCATACATCATCCGATGTCCGGTGTGTGGGCGAGCGGCGACATATCGTCAGCATAACAATCTTTATTGTTATAGTGCTAGGAATATAGGGCGATCGGATGATGTTGCTGTTATAACTATGTAGTTATAAACTAGCTCCAATAACAGATAAAACTAATATATAAAAAACGAATAAATAAAAAAAAACGCATTAATATCGTGTTGTACAAACATCATCGATCTGAAAAAATTCTTTTTTTTAATTATAATATCATTGGATAGAACCTTATAATGTAGTTTTTTATTATCATATGCAAAGTCCCACAGAGTTTTTAAATGAATGACCTAATATATATATAGAACATACAAATAATAATAAAGATAACAAAATGAAACGAAGTAATTCACAACAGTCTTGGAGCAACCTTTTAAGAAACACCAATCGAATCACTCGAAAATACTTTATTCAGTTTAGGCCCTAATAAGGCGCTTATGAACGTCAAAACTACCACCGATTCAGAAACCAACTCAGTCATCGAGAATAACCGGCAAGAAACTCGATCGGATACATCTTTTTAACATATATATATATATATATATTCTGAAAGATATATCGAAGCAAAGGATAAGAGAGACTCCAAACGATGGGAAAGAAGATGATAAAATAAGTATAATTGGACATAATATAACTCTTATTACTTATGCTTTTATATGAATGCATGATGGTTATTATATTAAACACATTTACTTTACAGCAGAAGTTACTTACACGTTTCATTTAAATAAATCGATAATTCCAAAAATTAAAAAGAAAACGAATAAACGATTCATAAAGTAATCCATGGAACAGTGGAAAAGATTAAATGACGGGTAATTGAAGGTATGCCACCTACTTGCACAAACTACCGTGGGAAACGCTCCAACAGTGTGTAAACGTGCCCATAAGAAACTAACATAAATTGTGGAATGGATTGCCTAGCATTCAATTTTATATTTCAGATCACTTGGGAAAACATAATCTCCAACAATTTCACGATACATTTGTAACTCTCGATGTTCGCATATTTTTATGATGAAATCAACTAAATTATGGTACCGGCTCATGTGAACTCGGTAATGTTTCAGATCCGAGGTTTCGAACCTAATAAATTTCGATGATAACTTGTCTCCTAACGGTCTGCCATGCTCCTACATTCCTGGGATTATAAAATACGTAAGTAGAGCAACGATTTACTCTGCTAGTAGAAAACATAGAGTAACAAACTCGCGCGTAGTTAAGTAGTCGCGCGTAGTTGTAAGTGTAAGCGGCTTCATAATTCTATGGTAGAAAATAATGACAAACATAAAAAAAAATGAACTTTTTTTTAATTTATAGATTTTTAGCGTTTGACCACAGTCACATCTAATACTAAACGACGATGTGGTCTAATATGATAAACACGGTTACCCTAGAGGGGTCTGGCTCTCAAATGCGTCTGTTTATACACACCAATAGGTGTTTGGCAAGAGACTTTCAACTTGAAGGTGGCTTAGCTAGCCAGTCCGAATTAAAAAACTATTAACATGCCAATGTTCCTTTGTATAGACTTCAAAATTTAGATAATAATTGGAACCTTTTACAATTGGAATTGGAATTGGAATTGGAAATTAACAGAAAAAATACGATACGTAGTAGAATATTAAAATGGTTCATAGCGAAGATTATTGCGTATAGGGAACACGGTAATAGCTAAGCTATGATTGTTTCTATCATTTATTAATTATCATACATCTACTTCAGTGGTCAACAAACCAAGGCACAAGAGTCACATACGGCACATCATCTCCTTCACTGTGGCTTTATTTAAATGTTAAGTGCTGATATGGATTAAATAAGTAATGCTTTGTAAGAGACAAGTTGTTTTTAAAACGCGAGCCTACAGAAAAGAGGCACATATTTAAAAAGCAATAATAGCACGACTAGTTGCTCGCAAAAAATACGTATTTAGCAAAGCAACCTTGAAAGTGTATTCCTATTTATTTCCATAAAAATATCGCTAGTAAGACAAAGCTTAAGTTTTTAAAAAGGCTTTCTCAACAAATTTTTCTAATCGCACTGTTTATATCTAGCTGTTGGATGACGAATTCACTGGCTACTGATCTATTCTACTGATTCGGAAAATTTTTAGATTAATTAATAGCTACAATATTCTAGAGTCCAATGCTTTATTGATACAAACATTCCGTAGAAATCATAACGCGAGTGAGAACCATGAGGCGTAACTACTTTTACGAATAAACAAACATCAGACACAATAATAATAAAATCGTACAGTTCTAATTAAAGTGGTACTTAATATGCACTACTTCTATCAACAAGCACTTCAAGGTTCATCATACCGTCTCCTCGTCATAAAAACTCAACGCAAAATTCGACTTTAATAAAATTAACAAAAGCCGTAATATCAACATAATAAGGTGCTAATTCGGAAGTCGCAAGTTAGCGTCCTTGTTCAAACACACGGTTCATTAACATGGGACGTGAAGCAAGGTCATTGCGAATGGTAAGTACACGGCTACTGACATAAAGCCGCTCAACCATCGTGTTTGGCGAGATCTCGCATATTGTGAACGCGACAAACGCCTACACATATTGCCTCGCAAATAATATGAACCAAAGATATATATCTCGGTTGTAGTGTGTATTGAACTTAAATCCCTCTCGTGTGTTACGTGACCACCATTCCAAAAGGCACCACAATGGCAGGTGACGTTTCATTTATAACACACGGCCGTGATAAACGCTTGACAAATTTAAAGCTTCTTTTTTATTTAATGCACAACAAGGAAATTGACTTTTAAGATCGTTAAAATGGCTATATAATTTGTGTTTTGACACTGTGTTTCACACCTGTCAGTGGTCGAGAGTGGCAATTTATATGAAAGTAAACAAAAGAAAAACGATTTCATTATGCAGTCAAAAAGTGAAACAGAACAATTATTTTTCTGTGTTATTTCTTCTTTTTTTTCTATATACGTTATACGAGTTCGACCACAGTTTCGTCTGATATCAAATTATAATATGACCAATAGTGGTAACTAAACCTAGCAGAGGACTGGCTTTTAAGTACGGACGCTGGAACACACTTATGCGTGTTTGATGACAGAATTACAACTCGAGGGTGGCAGGTAGCGAGCGACGGGCACTAGAAACAACCCCCACCAGCCTGCTATGGTTTTATCAAGATGTTTCCTTCACCAAAAACTATGGCTCATTACAAGGTACGAACGTAAATTAACGGCCGCAGTGTTCTAACACGTTTGGAAAATTCTTAGAAAGAAGGTTAGTTATCAAGAGAACTCCAATATCACAGTAATTCTGTTCTTTTTTCGTATTGAACGCTTAATCGCCTGCGTGAATATGTCGCTTATATAACATGAAGATATAAAATCAACAATGGCTTAGATCAATTTTATTTAATTCCCTAACAGATTTGAAAGCAGGGCCAGACAACAAGGAGTTTTATAAGCCAATGTGAAATGAACTAGAAGTATTATGCCCAGATGTTATACCTTCGTTCTATATGTTCAAAAACATATTGAGAATATTTAATTATTGAACAGTTTATTTTGTTTTAATTATATTGACATATATATATTAGAGATTCCCACCTATATATTGACTTATCACGATATCTCTGGAACCAGTAGTCCGGTGAAGCTGTTAAGACCTTGCTGGGTCAATAGCGTAGACAGTTCGAAAAAAAAAAATCTCTGGAACCATAAGGCGTAGCGACTTGAAATATGGTAGGAATATTCCTTTCGCCGAGTAGAGGTCAGCTAAGAACGGATTTTACGAAATTCCACCCACAAGGGGGGTTGCGAGGGGGGTAATCAGGGCGGGACAACGTGAGCCGGGCCCGCTAGTATTGACATAAAGAACTGAGAATAATCAAGTTATAGGGAAATTAATAATATACGAAATAATACGATGAGAGTAAAACAAACAAAACCGTTCATAGAACAACATACTGTTTGTTGGATCGAAGCGAAGCGACGCGAAGTTCGGGCAATGTGACGAAAAAAAAACTCTACATTTTAAATAACTAACCCGATAAGATAAGATACCGTTATAAATATTGTAATGTGTGAAGGCCCGTGAAACGATTTCGTATGCGCGATTTTATTATTATATCACAGCGGTAACGTTATATACTGGCACTCATTACTATCGAAGATATTTAAAAAAAACCTGGGTATAAATTAGCACAGTGTGCTCTATATGCGAACAACAACAAGGTCAAATTAATACATAATTTACGCCTTAAAGAGTTTAAACGACCGCCGTTCGGCCAAAGGAGCCGTCGTTTTTTATCGCCAATTCTAAAGTTAGAAATGATTTGGATATTAATACTAGCTGTGCCCGCGACTTCGTCCGCGTGGTACCTGATGTACAAAACAGTGACTTATAAAGTCATCCGAATGTATTAGATCCATTTACTATATACTTTTCTCTCGTACTTAAAATTAGAAAGAGAGAAAGAAAGAAAGAAATACTTTATTGTTGGAACAACCATACAATTAAATTAAATTACAAAAACCAATTAGACAGAAAAAAAAAATACATTTTAAAAATGAAAAAATAGATATCCAACAATTGGCGAACCCATTCAGCAAAAATCTGCAATACTGTAAGTAGTACTGCAGCGCTGATTTTCGATGGGAGCCTATATAATATGATGATAAACGAACGCTAAAGTCAGTACAGAATTTGAGACGACCAAACAAATAACACAGACACACGTAACACGTAACGGTTGGTCATACTAAAGAGAAATAACTACTGTAACCACAAATTTAGGATTAAACAAAACAAATATAAATGTATACGGCAAAAGATTGAAAAAAAAACAAAATACACACCAATAAACAGGGCTTAAAATAGAACTACATGAATACATTATACGTCACTTTAATTACTGAGTTTGAAATTGCAATAGATAATGCTTATATGAGAGTTTAAAGCTAAGTTTACTCTTTTTGGATCGACATGGTGGTGGGATGTTGTTCCAACAACGAGTGGCAGCATATTTAAATGACCCTCTGAAAGCGGTAGTTCTATGGAGAGGTATCGATAATGGATTAGTCATGGTGCGAGAACATGAAAAATACCTGTGCTTATCTTGTCTCCACTCTAACTTGTCATACAGATATTTTGGGTTTTTGGTTTTAATGAGCCCGAAAAGTAACGTAGCCATATGTAACTCGCGTCGTGCCGCCATTTTTAAGACATTTGCGTCATTCAAAAACGGTGTAATATGCCCACGGCGCGGGACGTCGAAGCAAAATCTGACACAAGCATTCTGCACACGCTGGATGGAACGATCAGTACGCGATAATAGACAAGGACCATACACTGTATCACAGTAATTAAGTCTCGATAGAACTAGACTGTCAACAAGTAGCTTCCTCAATGTGATACTAATACAATTACAGTAATAATTAATTACAATAAGTTTTGATAGAGCGAACCGATTTTAACGAAGAAACATGTGCACGAAGATATGCTTTAAGAGTTTACCATGGACGCAGTACTTTAGCAGTGATACGTGTTCGAACAAACAGACAGACAGAGAGACATCTCTAAAAATGATTGAAATGTATTCCATAACTCATTCCTAGACAGCGGCATTTTTTTTTACAAAAATCTAATAAGTACAGACACTTTAGATTTACATTCGTATTATATGTATAGATATAGAAAATATATAGATTATTGATCGCCTTTAACCACATACAAGTACACACGTAACCTAATTTGATCATATTACGACTTCCAAGAAGGAGGTATATCCAAAGACCGCCTTATTGAATGTGTCAACATCCTATCTGTTTTGGAAACTAACAGTATTCATGAATAATAAATTCGCGAGATGGTATAAAATTATTACCGTGGTACAAATATACAGAGAGCTTGACATTTTATCATAAATTAATGAATCGATGATCTAAATACAGTATTCGGTAATATCGTATTCAATATCGAATAAAAGGTTTGTATTTGTTTATTTTACTAATAACTTTTGCCCGCTGCTTCGTTAGCGTTGATCTAGATTTGATCCAATCGGGAACAGTACATTTTTTTTTGGATAAAAGGTACCCTAAATTTTTGAAGTAAAAACTTCTTTAGGCACGTTTAGCGGTATTATTGGCAGGGGATAAAGTTGTGATTTTGCGTCATGACATGACATATGGCTAGTAAAGCGTTACCGAGTGTATTGCGATTGCGCGGCTTGCGTCAAACTAACGACGTATAGTATAGCGGCCTGTTTATTTAATGGTAGTAGAGCCACGCTGAAACTATTACCGGTTTCAGCATGAATGGCTCGGCTCGTCCGGGGTAGTACCACCCTCTCACAGAAAACCGACGTGGAGTAACAGTGCTTGCATTGTTGCGTTTCGTTCGGTCAGTGAGAGCGCCGGAGGCCCACCTCCCCTCCCCTCTCGTCTCCCTCCCCTAACCCTTCCTCCCAAAGGGTGGCAACGCACTTACGACTCATCTGGTGTTGTTAGTGTCCATGGACGGTGGTGATCACTTAACAGCAGGTGATCCGCGTGTTCGTATGCCACTTATGACTTCAAAAAAAATAACGTCTAATATTGATGTTTTGTTATATTTTATTAATTAATAAATTATATAATTATTATTCGGAGTGCCAATAGATGTGAAAACTAGAGTAATGTTAATAATACTCAATATACAAATTATGATATTTAAATAATTCATTTTAAAATCTAAAAGCTTAAACTACCTCATTTTTTTTCTTTGTATCCCTGATAACATGTATACAGAATCTCATGATGATCGACTGACTAGTTAAACTGTGAAAGCGAAACAAACAGACAAACCAATAAACTCACATTGACATTCATATTCTTAGTTAGGATTACATACGCTATTTTTCTCTAAAAAAATGTATAATTTATTTAACAAGCCTCATAGTTTAGCCTTTGCTATTGAGTCGAGAATTCACGGTTCCTATCACGCGCCACATTAGTGTTTTTTCATAAGGACAACAGCATAATAATCATCTAAATATTTCAGCTGATTTACCATAATACAAGTTATGTTTAGTCTGCGATTAAACGGCAGCGTATGAGACTTTATTAAAAGAAAGAGACACAGGGTGTTAACATGAAAATTAGTGTCACAACATCTATTTCAGATACGCTATTGACAATATTGTCAACTAAAATCGGTAGGGACATCGATTGACGTCACATATGTGTAAACATCCGCCTGATAGCAAATCTATAATAACATTACCAAGTATAATACTTTCCGCTGTAAATTTCTAGACTGACTACGTCTTTCCACTTGTAAAATATAGAAAAGCTTTTGAAATGGGTAAAGGGCATTGATACTGATTTTATTTGAAATTCAAATTGTGATTCGTCAATATATAACAACAAAAACGCATGACCTCATTTCAATAATGTATTGTAATCGAATACAGCATTTGTTCATACGTATGTCTGTATAATTCATTGAAGACCCTTACATAACTGGCAAGTTTTATATAAAAAAAACCAATACGAGCCGTAATATACTTAAGACACTTTAGGCGTCTTTCGTTAAGATTAGTTAAGTTTTTTTTTATGTCATAAGTGGCAAACGAATTGGTGGGTCACCTGATGTTAAGTGATCACCAGCGTCCATGGACACTAACAACACCAGAGGAGTCGCAAGTGCGTTGCCACTTTTTGGGGGGAAGGGATTAGGGGAGGGGAGGTGGGCCTCCGGCGCTCTCACTGACCTAACGAAACGTAACAATGCAAGCACTGTTACTTCACGTCGGTTTTCTGTGAGAGGGTGGTACTACCCCGGGCGAGCCGACCCATTCATGCTGAAACCAGTAATAGTTTCAGCGTAGCTCTACCACCATAAGTTTAAGATCTGTGGGTGTATGTAATGCCATCCTTGCTTTCCCCACATCAGAGGAAGCAAGAATGCTTTACAGGCTGGTTATGGTTGGAATGAAAAACCGGTAAATTATCGATTGTTTGTGTACATTTTGTTTTTTTCTGTTTTACTTTGTTGTTAATCACTGGGGTGACATGGTCAATTTGTGACCAAGCCCCAATTATAAATAAAGATTATAAATAAATAAATAATAATTTTGTATTAAAGGTGTAATATTAATTAATAATGCAGTCAATTATAAATATTTCCAAGACAGCCATATTCTTTTGTTAAAACTATCGTGAAATATAAGTTTCAGACGAGGTCGTCAATCGCGTAAACACACACACACCGAGAACAGATGTTCTATTATTTATGTTATAAATATCCGTTATATACGGCGCTTATCGTCTAAATTAGTCTTTCGTTTAATTTTATAGGAATGGAACGTTGAGCTGGAAACGTCTGCGCAACGTTGGGCAAACCAGTGCGTAAAACATAGTGTTCCTGATATTATGGACAATTGTCGGAACTTGGGTTAGTTATAATGGAAAGTTTTACGGTAGCCAAAGAGTATATTAATAAACTTATCAGCGGCTCTTCCTGAAGCAAGGTTTGGACATAATCACCACACCAGCCCACGACGTATTGGCGTATTTTCCCACATATAGTGATACTACAAGAACATTTCTCAGGTTCAGGTTTTCTCACTATTTTTCTTCACTGTAGGCGTATGGTGTTAGCGATTTAAATTAATAAATGTACGCGAATGCCCAAAACCTATTAATTGACATTCTACTGATGAATGTGCTCGATCACGGTAACTTATGGTATTACTGACTAACTTATGGTATCTTTTATCAGCTGCTTCATCTGGGTAGCTGATACTTTTCAAGCTACCGTGTTTTGGCAATTATTTTTTTAAACTAATTATACCGAAATCTATATCTATCTTCTATTCTATACATATAATAAAAATGAAGTGTCTGTATGTAATATCAATGGAGGGAATAGTCGCTTGAACCGGTAGGCAGTGGTCAAATCACTTGTTTCTTCACGAGACTTTCATCTGTAGATAGCAGACATCACAACAAGTAATTTAGTCAATTTTAATTTAGACTAACTGTTAACCGTGGCTTTCTCTGAAGTGCTATCTCCAAAACGGTTGGACCGATTTTCACTGGCAGATAGCTAACCCTATAGGAAGTAATTTAGGTTACTCTATTTTAGACTACTGTTACTTGTGACTTCGTCCGCATGAAATTTAGCAATAAATATGTTGTTCACATGTGCGTAAGACGTGCATTGTACAGGACTCCAAGAATAAATATAATTGAAATTCATATATGTACGTATGTATGTAATTTGAATTATATTGTTTTTATGGTCTTTTTGGCGGCCATTTTTTTTATAACCGCGTTTTCCTCTACATAACTCAATAATCATAGTAACATATAAGAATACTGTATCAAGTTCAATGAGTACTATTTAAATTGTCGAATATTCTGTCTCACTCACTCACTTTTTATATGGGGATTTTTAGACCATTTTTTATACTTTTCTGTACGATTTTCTTGCATATAAATCATGTCCTGACAATTATAAACAAAACAAAAAGAATTAACCGAATAGCCGTTAAGCCGTTCGCAAGTGATGTGCTTCGATACATTCGTCAATTGATTTTTATTTATATATACGTATACAGTACTTGAATTTTGATAACGAAGCGAAATCTGTCATAACATAATAACTTCAAGAAATAATTTAAAACTAGTGGGCGCCGAGTGGTCGACATTCGACCATAGTTCATTGATTTTTTAAAGGGATAAATATTATAATAATAGTTGTATGTTATAATATCATTGTTGAATGTAGAATGAAAAAGAGTAATTGGAACGTAAGAGTAAAATAATACATACAGTCGAGCATAGCAACCTCCTTCACAACCTTTTTTGAAGTCCTTTATTGACAGATGTCAAAATGTCTTTTTTATTTACATGTGTGTATATGTTGTGTAAAATTGAAGCAGTAGTGTGAGTAATGCATATTTTAATTAATTTAATGTACTTCTAATGCATTTTATATAAATTAAATAGCTTTCTGCAATTCTCCCCCATATAAACTTTAACTATGCCAAATTTCACGTTCATCCGTTCGCCCAATTCCGTTAAAAAGGGATACAAAGTTTAGGCTTCAACTTTAATTCGTTTTAATAACATATCAGAGCACAACACGCAAGTATAAAACATAGTAAATACATAAATGAAGCTATTATATTTCTCTTTATTTGATATGAATTCGTTGGCTTTTATTTATAATATTAATTAATTTAAACGCCGTTAACAGTATTGCAATTACTTTTATCATAACTGTAACATGAATATGGTTACGATCCATCAAATATGGCGACCTTAACTCTCGAATTGCCTCTATGAACGTTCACAATTATTATTTTTTTACATTTTTGTTGGATAGAATATCTTTTTCGTAATATACTCACGTATGGGGTAAATAGTTCCTAAGGGGTCCAGTATCAAATTTCTTTGAGTTACTCGTGAATGATGTGCTTTCAACGATGTCTGATTTTAAATTTGAACAATATCATTCTGTTTATTTTCTCTTTTCGATCTACACGTCGCTAATCTGTTTGCTATTTTTTACATTCGAATAATGTAATATAACACAAATAATTAAACATTTATTGCGGCTGAACATTATGAATAATATTGTATACACCGATTATTAACCTAACGAATTAACGTTTTGTCCTACTAGTCATCGACAGACATAATTTCAATTGAAATCCACCGCTCTGCGAAAAATTCCGCTTAGCAACTGAGCATTTTTTTAATATTCGGCATGAATGAACCTGCAGTTATTTACATATTTTATATCGATCATTCATTACGAGCTTCTTTCCTCTTTACAATAAGAACAAATAACTATAAAAAAATACAAAGTAACATTTAACGAAATTTTGGTTAGGAGTCAAGGTCGCTCTGTAGTTAGAAATTTTCAGTCATGAATCATTGACAGTGATACGACAGTAGTTACGAGCCTACACAGTTTACCGTCACTTGAACAATTCGGAAATCGTTTCGGCTTCCATTTTACCCGAAACCGAAACACGACGAGCGCACTAAACACAAGCATCACTTATTTACATTACCGATAGCGCTTGTAGAGTACCAAAGAGATGCGAATGAAAAATTATAATTCTTGCATCGATAGACACGTATCATGCCCGCACGCCAGAGTATTATTTTTTAATCCAGTTTCACACTTAGTAAGATCTCGAAATAAAACTTCCACACGATAAATTCATCGAGACGTACTTACTAATGGTGAATTGGATCAGTGAGATCAACGAGATATTTTTATTACCTTGTCCGATATCAATGTATGTATTACGTGTTATTATAATGTTCTTTATGTGTTCACTGCTTTATTTTTGTATGTTTTTTGTGAAATATGTTGGAAAGAATTTCGTTATTTGATACCAGCAGTGCAACTATTTAAACTATATAAAATAAGAGATCTCTCCTAGTGTGGACGTCACGCAAAAACTATTAGATATATTTTTACCATTGTTATCTCTACTTGATAGACATTTTGTCCCTATCAAAAAAAATATCACGTTAGCATAAGTATGAAATTATTAAAGTTTAAAAAAAAACTACGATTTTTTTGTTTTTTTGCCGTGAATAGATGAGGCATACTGTGTGGTTCGCAAACACAGAAGCGGGAGAGTAAACGGATAACACTGATTACAAAAAAAAAATCAGTAGACAAAATGTATTTTTCCTTTCAGTTTTTTTATGTTATTCCTCTGAATATAACATACAATATTGTTAAGATAATAAACAACGCGGACACGGGACAGAGTCGCGGGTATCTGGTAATGAATAAATATTATGTATTTCCAATAGTAAGCCTAAATATTATATCGTGATATAACGGCAGCATATGTTTTATATTGTTCGCCAGAATATTTATAATCGTGAAGTTTTTTTTTTATATCATAGGAGGTAAACGAACAGATGTGTCACCTGATGTAAAGTGATCACCACCGTCCGTAGAATCCAGCAACACCAGGGCAGGGGGAGGAGTGGGTTGGGGGAGAGGGAAGGTGGGCCCCCGGCGCTCTCACTGACCGAACGAAACGCAAGACCGAAGCACTGTTACTTCACGTCGCTTTACTATTGGTCGGGTGGTAGTACCCCGGACGAGCCGACCCATTCATGCTGAAACCAATAATAGTTTCTTTTCGAACTGACTACGCTATTGACTAAGCAAGGTTTTAACAGCTTCACCGGACTACGAAAACCAATAATAAATTCAGTGTGGCTCTACCACTTACAAAAAATAGTTAAAAATTCATCATAATACGTCTTGTATTCCTTGTGCAAACGCACATAAGGGTCACTTCCTCTCTGGGTTTTAGCGTGTTACACCACATCGTTAGATAATAGCAGATGAGATTGTGGTAACAGTTTGAAATATAATTTTATAATGACTATCTATTATATCGTTCTCTAGTGTCAAGTACGTATTTTTAGTGATTCCGGTAGATTATTCTATAAAGAGATATTAAGTATTAAAAAAAAATGAGTGCGTGTAACCGTCACGTGCGATTAAAGTAAAACTTCTTTTAACTGTATAATTTTTATTATTATTCAATGTAATTTAATTTTATAACAAATATTTGCTAATAATATTTCCTGTGTTATTAAGTTCCGAATTAGCTGATAGATGGCAGTACAGATAATGAAGCTTTGATTTACTTTGTTACTTACTTACATTGAAACCTGTTGGCAGCACGGTCGCGCGCCCATAAATACATAATTAATTCTATTGTATGATTTTATTATTATTCAATTTAATATTTTTCATTATTTAAAAAAAAATGTTTGTTTTGTTTATAAACTATTTATTGACAAAATCAAATATATTTAAAAACAGGATGGTACAGAAACGTGACGTCATATTGCCATAACGGACTTCCGTTGCATTGTCATCCAGTTACCTACTAGTCGCGCTTAAAGAAGTTTCACTTCAAAAAATCTCCACTCACGTCCGCTATATATTTTTTCTGAGCGTTTTGCGACGGCTATCCATATTACTTTAGAAGTATTTGTTATAATCTGATAATTATAAAAACTTAGTTTACAAATTCCCATAAGATCACTTTTTAAAGGCATTTTATTAGCTCCTCTTTGCCGTCGCAATACACCATCAATTGCAAAAAAAGTCTTTAATTAGTTAAAGTAATTAGGTAAAAACTATCGCTACCATTCTCACGGCTGTGGAGAAATCGTTAAGAACTTGACGATTTTACACGATAAACGTAATGTAACCCGAAATAATATTAACTAAACGATATCATTTTACACAAGTTCAACAAAATTCATACACAGTGACAAAATCAAATATATTTAAAAACAGGATGGTACAGAAACGTGACGTCATATTGCCATAACGGACTTCCGTTGCATTGTCATCCAGTTACCTACTAGTCGCGCTTAAAGAAGTTTCACTTCAAAAAATCTCCACTCACGTCCGCTATATATTTTTTCTGAGCGTTTTGCGACGGCTATCCATATTACTTTAGAAGTATTTGTTATAATCTGAAAATTATAAATACTTAGTTTACAATTTCCCATAAGATCACTTTTTAAAGGCATTTTATTAGCTCCTCTTTGCCGTCGCAATACACCATCAAATGCAAAAAAGAAGTGTTTAATTAGTTACTTAAAAACCGTCGCTACCATTCTCACGGCTGTATTGAAAGCTGTCGATTTTACACGATAAACGTAATGGAACCCAAAATAATGTTAACTAAACGACATCATTTTACACAAGTTCAACAAAATTCATACACAGTTTGTGGGAGAAAAACAAAAGCGGTTCGTATTCATAAAAAACAAATATATTAAATTCGCCAAATAATCCATTTTATTATCTTTTTATTGCTACTGCATATTTTGAAACCATTGCAAACACAAAAAAAGAATATTCGAGAATATATCTACAAAATATGTCTTCAAACATATCCTATGATTTGCTTTGAAGATTTGAATTATACAGTATAGTTGATTATCCTAGCACATATGTACATAATTTTACTTGAATATGTTTACAATATAAGTGACGCGCGAGAACCTAGATGACGTCATGATTGATCGCGCGAAATGGCGCGAAAACATAAACTATGATTAAATGTATAATGAATATACTTTTTACTTAATTAGGTAGGAAAAGGAAATACCGCAGAGGGAGACAACAAGTATAGACTAACTTCAACTTTTTAATAATATATTATTTTAGATTTTTAATCGTAGATACGAATTCTGCCAGTGTCAAGTTAGTCATCAAAGAGTCACTTTATAGTTTTTATTAAATTTTAATTATATAATTTAGTTTTTCTAGATTAAGCCAGTGAAGTACAGAAGGACTAACCTTGTCTTAAATAATAATAAACCATAACAATGACCGTTGGTTATTGCGTTATGTTAAAGTTTAATTTTGTTAATAAATATTACATTAGCTAGCGTATAGACAAAAGGAGAAAACACATACAACAGTAAAGATTTAAAATCAGATGGCAGTGGTATACTGTCAGATAAAACATCATTCAAGGAATAGACTAAACTGGGACAATTGAAAAATATGTACTCTAGAGTGAAGCATAGACTCAAAGGGGACCATTTAATGACATTCGTCACCAAAATGAACAACGTAAATAAATACATGTCAGGCGAACCTTTCTGTTAACAATACGAGAGACAATGGCCGGCGCGACGCGGCGTTGTAATTCGTTCACCGACAGCCGCCTCAAGGTCCCGGGTTTAATTATCTCGTGACATATTTGAAACAGAATTAGTTAGAAATACCGCGCGAATCCGGGTGCAAGGTGATCAACGACCGGAAAAATGTAAACATCGAATCACGTTTCTTGTAACATTGTCATAATAATCGTCACATTGTATATTCTGACAAATATTAAACTGTTTTAACTACACATGTAATCTGTTATTGATTTAATATTTAAGGTACTACTATATACTTATAAACAAAATAAACATTTTTTTTAAATATTATTGGAGGCAAAAAAACAGGCGGGTCATCTGATGTTCAGTGATCACTGCCGTCGATTGACACTAGCAACTCCAGGGGAGTCGCAAGTGCGTAGCCAGCCTGTGTTTGGGGGGAAGAGGGGAAGGGAGGTGAGTCTTCGGCGCTCTCACTGACCGAACGAAACACCATAATGAAAGCACTGTTACTTCACGTCGGTTTTCTGTGAGAAGGTGGTTCTACCCCGAATGAGCCGACCTATTCGTGCTGAAATTAGTAATACATTGAGCGTGGCTCTACCACCTACGATGTGACTATAACATACGAACACGATATCATTTATATTAATTAGTATTACATGTACCTATTCGTTTAGACATACGTTAAAAAAAACTCCAAAGGCTTTAAAAAATGTTATGTATGAAAATGACTTGCAAGCCTTGAAGTCACATAATATTCACATAACTTATTATATCTGTATGCCAACAGTATATAAAAGTCGATACAAATAACATTTATTGAATAACGGTATCGTTTGACAGTGAACGAAACGCAACAATGCAAGCACTGTTACTTCACGTCGGGTTGTACTACCCCGGACGAGCCGACTCATTCATGCTGAAATTAGTAAAAACTAGACCGAGGTTCTACCACCTACGATTTTATATCAATTAGTATTATTCAAGGAGGAATTAGTATTTTTAATCGACCTATTCGTTTAGACATACGTTATGAAAAATTAACTACAAAGGCTTTAAAAAAATATGTTATGTTTCAAAACATGACTTGCGATACCTGAAGTGTCACAATATTCACATAAACTATATATATCTGTATGGCAATAAGTATATAAAAGTCGATACAAATAACATTTATTGAATAACGGTATCGTTTGACAGTGAAAGTGTAAAATAGTTAAGAATAATTGCCGAGAGATGTTCTCATACTACCGGCATCTAGCGGAAATATATAGCACTTATAATATTCGTTGTTATTTGAAATAGATCGCTACTATACCAAAGATTCCAGTGTAGTGACTAAAGTACCCATTGCCTTTTGTTGTGAGAGTTGCACTCAATAGTAGATATATATGAAATAATACTTGATGTATTGAATTAAGCAATTATTGTACTTTTTTTAGTTTATACACTGGCGATCTTAATGCAACAAGGCAACTTCTTCAAGCGAACCAGCGGTATTGTTATCAATAATAAAAATTATTGCAGGTAGTGCAAATATAAAAGGAGCAAAAGAAAATGAATATACTATAAAATGGTATATTCAAATTAAATTTACATTGAAATACAACTAAACATACATGATTACATACAGTGTTTATCGATATATACGTGTCTAAAAATTTATTACTTTTAAGCACAAAATTATATTTGATTTTACAGAGTTTTTTATAGACAATCATCTAAATAAACTCCTTTTTGGAGTGGATTTCAGGGACGGGAAAATAAATCAATTTCAGATCACTCACTACCAAATCTCGCTCTCCTCCGTATGTGCAAGATGCTTAAAAGGGGAATATTTTTTTTCACGTATTAATATACACAGCCGTTTAGGAGGAGTTTAGTGACATACACACGCACAGAAGAAATATATATATAAAGATAATCTAAATAAACTCCTTTTTGGAGTGGATTTCAGGGACGGGGAAATTAAATCATTTTCAAATCACTCGCCACCAAATTTCACTCTCCGCCGTCTGTGCAAGATGCTTAAAAGGGGACTAAATTTTTTTTTCTGGGTATTAATATACCTATAAGTCGTTACATTTCAAAATTTTAGTCGATCTTCAACTCTTTTAAAATTTACAATTTTTATACAGCGTCAACGAAGTTCAAAATATTCCGTTCATAAGACTTTTAGTTTTTTTTTTAAGTAACTTATGAACGGCTAAAATTGAACTTCGTCATTTTGATATGTAATGGTATATATTTTATTTGTTTATAATAATAATACACGGTTTATAATGGCGATACAAAATATCCCCGACACAAACAACATGGCAGCGGGTTATACTTTCTCTGTTATAACTATACAACGATATACATAAAGACGTTCAAAATAAAATGATTTCTGAATAAAAACACCTAAGGACTTCAGCGGTCATTTCGAGTTGTCTAGACACACGATACTGATACTACAGGTTGTTGCCTTTGTCTGATGTTTTTTTTAATATAGAAAAATAATTATAAGTTTATTTTCGAAGCTTCTATGCACTAAATACTGAAAGGATTTAAACACAAGACGTTCTACCTTATTTAATCATTTAAAACTTCATCTTCATTACATAGTACAAAACAAAGTCCCCCTACCCCGTCTGTCTGTCTGTCTGTTCGCGATAAACTCAAAAACTACTGAACGGATTTTCATGCGGTTTCCACCAGTGATAAAGTAGATCATGAGGAACATTTTTCATCGTCTGCCGGGCCCGCTAGTACTTATATAAAAGTAAAACGTACGAGTTTATTCTTATTCATTGATGTATATAAAAACTCGACGTCTCAATACCCGCCGCATAAAATATGCACACAATTGAAAATTATGCACTCATTTCAAATAATCTCGCGTCGCTTGCGTCCTTGTAAAAACAACTTTAAATCATTCAGGGAAGGTTAAATTCTGCAAAATCATAAGTTTATCGCATAACCTATAACCACATGTGTATATTGGGGAGTTATTGCGGTCGGTATTGAGCGCTACTTTTTTTTCGAAACAGTGCGTCTTGGGTTGTTATATGTTAATGCTCTTATTAGATAAACGAAATTGTAGTTTTGCCAGTAAATGGCTTATCGTTATATGTTCTTGTTTTTTTTACACAAAATATATCAATATATTATTTATTTATTTTTGTTTATTTAAAATTACTCAAATGTTCTAACAAGTACATTTGATTACATTTATACAAGAACTTACTGAGATAAAATCATGAATATTCTTGTAAAATATTAGTAATTGTTAATAGATATCTTAATTTTGGGGTGTAAGGGGTGTCGAATAACATCATGGACTTGAGACACACAAGCCAACCTCACCTGCGCGTGGTGCACCCTGCTGAATAACGAACGAGGCAATGGCGAAAGCATAGGGTTTTATAGCCCGACTGGGTCGCAACCACCATGTATATCACGAAAAAGCCCGTCATAGTGATTCGCTTCTGCGGGTCGCGTTTCGGGATCAGCCTGTGCATATCCAGCTTTTCGCAGGCCGGCATGATAGCGGCGACCGGCGATGGATAGTGTATCACTCGGTGGTCGCCGTTGTTTTTGGATTGTACTGTGCTTACCATCAGGCACAGCGCAGTCATTTTGCCGTGCTACTATAAAAAAAATCCTATTACCGTAATGCTATAACGGTATGGTTGATTATTTCAAGGGTTATGAAATGCACAGGCAGTACCCGCTTCTCAGCCAAAAGGTGTGCCAAAACACCATGGGGTTTCAACCAGTAAAAATCTGACAAACTCCACTTCCACTGTACATGGAAAACGGTTAATTGAATACTACAAATTCAATAAAAGAAATCAAATTAAAAAAAATAACAAGTCTGTAAATGTTTCTTAGCAATTCAAATTATTATTACAAACTTATATCACCAACAAATCTTAAATTAAGATTTGCATACATCATACTTAAATAAGTAGATAATACGTAAGATTTTTATAATATAAATGATTCGTATAAAATTCGCATAAATTGTAGCTCATTTACAACTTTATTCATTCTATCTACCTATATAAATAAAATGATAGGACTGTCGTTGTGTGTGCATCATATTAGCTACGGATAGGTTTCGATCTATTCTTTAGTATTACTTGTTAGACACAAAAAAGTAAAATACGTATTAAATACTTGATTTAAAAAGGTTTCGTAATAAATGCACCGCACTCGCCCGAGGCAAGTTCGCGTTATCCTTTTTCACAAGTCTAACCTAACGTAACCGAAGCGAGACAAAAGAGCAAGATGGCGAACATTCGGTGACCGCGTTGCATATGATACGAGACCTTTTTAAAGCCAGGGTTCGATACGTATTTAACTTTTTTGTAATAACACCGTTGTTAGGCTTTATCTAAATAAATTAATTAAAAAAAAACAATGTTCTTCGTCTATACGTATAATAATAATGTAAATTTAACGTATCTGTAGTTTTTCAATTTCCGTGAAAAAAATAGGTGCAGGTGTGTAGAGATAAGTAATAAAATACATTGCAATATATATATATTTTTTTATAGTAGCACGGCATAATGACTGCCATGTGCCTGATGGTAAGAAAGCGAGACAAAAGAGCAAGATGGCGAACATTCAGTGACCGCGTTGCATATGATACGAGACCTTTTTTAAAGCCAGGGTTCGATACGTATTTAACTTTTTTGTAATAACACCGTTAGGCTTTATCTAAATAAATTAATTTAAAAAAAACAATTTTCTTCTTCTATACGTTTAATAATAATGTAAATTTAACGTATCTGTACTTTTTCAAGTGTAGAGATAAGTAATAAAATACATTTCAATCATTTTTAGAAATGTCTGTCTATTTGTATGAAAACGTATCACTGCTAAAGTACTGGGGGTTCACAATAAAACCTCGGGAATAACTTGGTCATTGTTTCATTAAAATCGGTCCACTCTATCATAACTTATTGTAATTTTAATGACGGCTCGAGTTAAATACGACAGAAGAGTAGTGATCTTTGACTAATTTGGTCGAACGCGCTAATCTCAGGAACTACTGGTCTGATTTGAAAAGCTTTTTCAGTGTTATATAACTCATTTATCGAGGAAAGCTCCATATAGCTATATATCATCACGCTAACACCAGCAGGAAGAGAACACAAATGAACGATGTTACAAAATCCGGTTTTTTCTTTCGATTCGTTTCGTTAGCCCAAACTATTCCACGCGGGCGAAGTCGCGGCCAGAAGCTAGTTTAATACAAAGTTAGTACAATTTTAACAAACAACGATTGCGTTACGCGTTCAGCGATGCGTTTTCTTCTCGTGAAGTTAGAGCAAACAGTGCGGTGAGTATGCGCAGGAGAGAGACAGCAAGCGAATAACGTTGTTTAGAAGAAAAAAAAACGGTAGCAAAGTAAACTTTTTTCCTCCAATCTCTTTTAAGTTTTTTCTTCTTCGTACATAAAATATTTAAGCTAAACAGCGCAGACGACGTTGCGGGTATCAGCTAGTATGTATTATTAATTTTGCATACACGTATTTATATGTAAAGCTAAGCGAAATAACAGAACCGTGTGAAATAACCGGTACATGGCAAAAAAATTAAATTTTAAAATAAAAATGCATCAAAACCTTAATACGTGTTATGGCCATTATGTATATATTATAAAACGTTTTTGTAAGTTATTTTTTTGGTAACTAGTAGATTGTTACTGCCATTGTCGAGTAGATAACGATATTAGTTTCGTGCGAACATTGCAATGTTCTATCTACGAAGATGGTGGCCGTCTTGTTAAAACTTTTCACATAGTTTTTGTGGCAAGTCAGAATCCATGCTCCGTGGTATTTCTCATCCACTTCACTTTGTGCACAATAACCAAACTATATTACGTAAAACACCACCGATATTACAAAATATAAAATCAAATAACAAACGACTATGAATAACAATAAAATTCTCTACATGACATTCGAAAATCCAAGAAACTCCAAAAACTCATAAAACATTTTATAATGCGAAATAACTTCAAACAAAACCGAAAACAGAAAACCGACGTGAAGTAACAGACAGTGCTTGCATTGTTGCGTTTCGTACGGTCAGTGAGAGCGCCGGAGGCCCGCCACCTCTTCTCCCCTCCCTCTAAACACAGGCTGGCAACGCACTTGCAACTCACCTGGTGTTGCTAGTGTCTATGGACGGCGGTGATCACTTACCATCCCATCAGGTGACCCGTCTATTCGTTTGCCTCCTATAATATATATTAAAAAAAAATAGTACGACGATTGTATCAATTCATGAAGCATTTCTCGAACGCAGATGTAATGACAAATGCCACGGCGAGATTATTTTAAGACTCCGGTATCGTGTTGGCCCGAAAGCGTGCCATAGGGCTCTCCCTTCTCACTTTGCGGCCGTCGACTTCCTCAAACTATTAATTTCGAGTTCCAAACGATAAATCGGAGGCGACGAGCGATCAAAATTATTAATACTTAACAGTACCGACGATTTATTAAGCGTGAAATGTTAACAGCTTTATGTTTTATGCAATTAGTCTTTGGACATTATATTTGTATATTTATTTATGATCATTGTATTAGTGTTTAATATAACTATGAGTGTTATCGTCAATAATCATTTTTGTAAATATTGAACTGTTAAGCAAAAGTTCTGCCTACATTTATAGGGTTAATGAAATATACCAGATCATCGAAATCTATATATATATATATACTTCTATATTTATAATAAATACTACATTATGGTACCGCGAAAATTTTTCATACACTTTTTGACTTTAACTTCACGATTACCTCCTCAATAGATCAATAGATTCAATCATTGATATTCAATCAATAGATTTAGTTCACAAATTAAATAAAAATTAGTAATCGTCGAATACTAATTTGTTGGAAAATCGATTCTAAAATGGAAACAATAAGGGGCTTATTTGTGTGGTAAGATTAATTATAAACTTGTCTCTTTACCATAGTATGAAATAGGTAATAGGCATAGAATACTATGCCTATGTATAGCCCACCTGATTTTAAATAAGTCTATATTTTTTACATCGATGTCCGTTCAAGTCATTGTTGTCCATAACAGAGCGTGCTCACGCCCACGCCCGCGTAACCACAGATCACGCCGCCGTGGTCTGGGGGTAAATTTCGCTCCCGCACACCAGACTAGGCCCCCCTCGGTAGCAGCTCAAGCCTAGGTCCGTTCCCTCGACGTGGAGCCCTTGAGTACGCTGCTCGCGCGATACAGTGATACAAAATCTTACATCACTGCGACAACATTACACATAGCACCTCCACACACGTGCACGCATACACGCTTACACATGCAAGTGGAAGGGTTTTATTTTTTCCCTTATCAAACTGAAATAGTTTAGAATATTATCCGATACGAAATATATATAAGAGTTGTTGAGGTATGTATGCTTGGTACACATATATGTTTCAACAACTCATATATGTATGAATAGTTATTTTAGCTTAGGTTAGCTCACATAGTTCGCGAATTGCATGTATCAGGCAACAGCCAAAGCCGAGGTGTGCCGCGCACCTTTGAGTTAGTTGTCAAAATAACGCCACAACGACCGCTGTTGCGTCGCTCGCATCCAATAGCTTCCAACAGACTTCACACAGTTCGTCGGTTTATATCGTGACGGATCTCTGTCATAACTGTGTCTTTAAAATCACTTGAAAACTTTTCAGTGACAACGGCCATCCGCTCTACAAGCAATCTAACCCCCGCCTAGTTCCACTAAGGTCTAGTAATTTTGAAGATAATATTAGTAATGGTCGTCAGCGCCTTAACCTTAAATAGATCAGCAGTCCTGACTAGAGCTTTTGAATGAAGAATTGCTATTCAGAAGACTAAGTAGAAATTAGTCACATGCCAGTACACGCACGCGTATTAACCACAAACTCCAGATAGGACACATACTAATAGAGACACTGCTACTTCATGGCAGATATAACTTGAGCAGTGAGTGTTTTAGAAGCGAAACGATTAATAAACACAAACCGCACTAATATCGTAAACATCAGAACCGATTGCGAAATATTTGATACACAAGTAGCATGGGAAATTTAAGAAGAACATAGGTTTTTTTTCTTTCGTATACCGAAAAACAGGTAGACGAAGTCACAGTAAAAGCTAGTTTTCAGAAGACTAAGTAGAAATGAGTCACATGCCAGTACACGCACGCGTATTAACCACAAACTCCAGATAGGACACGTACCTACTAATAGAGACACTGGTACTTCATGGCAAAAATAACTAGAGTAGTGAGTTTTTTAGAAGCGAAACGATTAATAAACACGAACCGTACTAATATCGTAAACATCAGAACCGATTGCGAAATATTTGATACACAAGTAGCATAGGAAATTTAAAAAGAACATAGATTTTTTTTCTTTCATATACCGAAAAACAGGCAGACGAAGTCACAGTAAAAGCTAGTCAGTCTATTAATTGAAAAAGTGAACTATATTGAAATGTATTGTTATCGGTGCTGCTGAGAATAAAACGAAGAAAGAAACTAGAATACCTAATTAAAATGGTCCAGTTCAGTTAACATTTGAAGAGTATGGACAATTTTCTATCCTGGATACAACCTTGACTGGAAATTAATTGCTCACGAAACTAGCATAATATAAATTACATCTGTTTATTCACGAACACCTGGAGAAATACGATATAATATAAATATTAATTAAACCAGTTAAGGCGTGAGGAAATTAAATCTTATTAATATATCAGTCACATAGAAGACAAAATAAATATATCTTCTTCTATACTATAATAAAACTGTAGCCAAATCTGTACATTAAATATTTTTTGAAAATTTTGATCGGGTTTGGTTTTGTTATCGATATAGAAGCCAAAAATAATCCTTTTACAATTTTTGTCTGTCTGTCTCTCTGTTTTTCTGTCCCTGTGAACACGCATTCACGCTGAAAGTACTGAACTGATTTTAACGAAACTTGACACAGTAATAACTAATAATACAAGATTACATTTAGGATACTTTTTGTCCCATAAAACGTAAGGGGTTCTCCAGGATAACGAAAGATAAAAACTTGTAGTTCATGTAACCAGACTTTTTTGCGACACCTTAGTACAAGAGCCAGCAACGTTGGAAAAACGAGAATTTTAGAAAAGCTGGTATAGAAATAAATTTAAATAATTTCTGAGCAAAAACGCTTATGTGTTACTGTAAGCTTAGTTTAAAAACATATTCTCATAATTCCTATAGCTATATTCAATAATAAAATGCGAATGTGAGTTCGTTTGTAACGTTTTCACGCTTTAACTACTGAACTGATATGAAATTTTGTATACACTTTATTAGGAGTACAGAAAAGGACAAAGGGTACATTTCATTTCAAAAAAGGTACAGTTACTCAAGATTAGGTCAAATTTACATTACCGTAAGCCGCAGACAATAGTCTTCTATAAATAACGGTTTTTTTTTTCGCGAACTGACTACGCTATTGACCTGGCAGGGTCTTCACAGCTTCACCGGACTTACTATAAATAAAGACTGATATCTTTTATTATAATTAACGAACTAGCGTGCAGGTCAGACGATGTCCCGCCCTGTTTATAAAAAAAATCCTTGACAAATTATATAACAAAACTTTTTTTTTTTTTATGTTTTACATGTACGCGCTTAGCTACGATCTCACCTGATGGTAAGTGACGATGAAGCCGACGATGGATCGCGCTTACCTGCTAAATGCCTGTTCACACTACTCTTGAACACTCCCAAGTTGTATGATGACGGGAAGACAGACGCCGGGAGTGAATTCCAGACCTTAGCCGTACGTATAATAAATGTGGAAGCAAATCGCTTCGTACGAATCTCAGAAATATCAACTACATAAGGGTGGAAACCCTCACGGCGTCCGGTCGTCCTCTGATTTAATGGGGACGGTGGAATTAAATCATGTAATTCCTCATGAATCATTTTATCCACTGTTGAGAAACGCATAAAAACCCGTTCAGTAGTTTTTTGTGAGTTTATCGCACAGACAGACGCGGTAGGGGACTTTGTTTTATACTATGTAATGATATTCCACAGGACAAAATCTTAAAAGCGATGATTTCAATTAAGTACTCGATCATATACACATATAAACGAGTTCGATTGATCGATTATTTGAAGTACATTGTACGATAGCGACGGCAATGACTCTTATCAAATTTATTAATATATCAACGTACTGCAGCGCTGATAATATTTAAATTTCTGACGTCACGTTGAATATAATTTAAGCACATGACAATCTAAACTCACAATCATTTTAATATTTTTGATAACGTTACTAGGTTTTTTTTTAAATCTTATGACGCAATTAAGTAGCTGACGATCATTTCTAATTAGTGCGACATTTCAATTTAAGAATGGGAATTAATAAACAATGTTATGCCAATGGTTGTGACTAATATGTATAGTCATCATATAGAAGGGGATTTGTGTTTGATCGATGAAGGAGTTACTTTGCAGAAATCCGTCAATTAATATTAGGTTACACGTTACTTTGGACTTCCGCTTATTTGTGAATAGTCTAGCACTTATAAAATACTAACATCACATAAATGAGAAAGTTTGCCAGTATGGATAAAATTTATTAAAGAAGTATGTACATTCAATAAACGCAAATGGATTTTGATCTAACTTTAGAGTAATATCGCTTATTCATCAGAATTTATAAGGATAATGTTTAAATTGGCCAAAATATAACTACATTTTTTTATACTTAGCGGAATTAACTTATAAATTAATTTTAAAAAATGTATTAAAAAATATGACATTAGTAGATGTATTTAATATTTACATAATACCTATTAAGTATGTAACGTATTAAGTATGTAGTAACATTACGTTATCTGAACACTAATTATCTTCATAGATGTAGGTAGAACTAAGTTGTGATCGTCATAAAGGACTGTCCGTTTTGTGCATTAGGAACTTTGTTCGTTGTTTCACAGTTCTAATACCGATTGAGGCCATCATTTGTGGACCTAGAGTTTTTGTTTTAGTAATTTTATTGTTTCACACGAGTTCTTGTATTTTATTTCCACTTTTTAAAATAGACGATATTGTAGTATTTTAAATCGTTGATATTGCAAATTTGTTTTATAGATATCTACAAAAGCTAGGGATGCTATACTAATATTATAAAGAGGTAAAGTTTGTGAGTTTGTGAGGTTGTAGGGGAAATATATCTGGATCTACTAAACCGATTTTAAAAAATATTTTACCAATAGAAAGACACGTTATTTGTGAGTGTCATAAGCTATATATTAACCCGAAAAAGAAGACGTTTTTGTGGTAGTCGGATTTGCAAAGTAAGTCGGAGAAAAAACCGGTCGAACAAAAACATTTTTTTACGAACGCTGCCTTAACGCTGAGAGATATATGATCGAGTTCTAGACAAAAGTTTTTTTTTTCGAACTGACTATGCTATTGACCTAGTAAGGTTTTAACAGCTTCACCGGACTACTGGAGAAAAGTCGTGGAGCTTGATAGTGCCTATTACCGCCCAACGAAGTGGCCACGGGTCAGCTAGTTGTTCATAAAAAACTTCAACATCGCCGACTTTGTTTAAAAAGGCTACAAAACAGAGTATTGTGTCTTGAACTAATATATATCTTATTTTGTTACTGAATTTTCAACTATGATATGTTTTAGAATGCTTCCATTGTCAGTTCGTCTTTATGTAATGTATATTTTATTTCATTGTACCCTCATACTGTATTTCATGTTTGTTAATCTTTAACTACCATTCGTTTTGATTTTATTTACTTCCCTAACGTTATCTGTATACTTACTCAGTGGGCGGCGAAGCGGATTGTTCTCTAAGAACTATGTTGTTTTATGAAATATTGCTTACATGTATTTTTGAGTACAATTGTTTGTTGCGCTTAATAAATAAAAAAAAAACATCGATGTTTATGAACGATACATCGATGTTTTAAAAAATCGATGTATCGTTTGCATTTCATTTTATATTATAGGAGGCAAACGAACAGGCCGGTCACCTGATGGTAAGTGATCACCGCCGTCCATAGACACTAGCAACACCAGGGGAGTCGCAAGTGCATTGCCAGCCTTTGTGAGGGAGGAGGGGGAGGAAGGGAGATGAGGAGGTGGGCCTCCAGCGCTCTCACTGACCGAACGAAACGCAACAATGCACGCCCCACGTTATATCCCTAACAAATATAAGATTATAATTATATAATCGAAATCTAGCATCTAGTACCAATATAAAGGTAGTAAGGAGAATAATCTATTACCCTGTTGTTAAATATTCTGCTGTTGGTCATCTTGTTGTTTATGGAAATAAAGTGTGAATTAAATAAAATACATATATTCAATTAAATAAATATATTCAAGAGTGTGACCAAAGAGCTCCAACCACGGCCTTTGTCACTTATAGTTAACAGCGAATAATCAAGGGCAGAATAGTGACTTGCGAAAATTGTCGCGTTTCGGAATTAGTCATATTTCTGGAGGGCATATCATACTTATGTGTGACAACACCATATCGCCTGCCACGAGTGCGGCGCTGACGAAGATACCGCGCAGCACACGTTGTCTGAGTGTGTTAGAGAAAAGTTTTTTTTTTCGAACTGATTATGCTATTGACCCAGTTTTAACCTAGGTTTTAACAGCTTCACCGGACTACTGGAGAAAAGTCGTGGAGCTTGATAGTGCCTATTACTGCCCAACGAAGTGGCCACGGGTCAGCTAGTTGTTCATAAAAAACTTCAACATCGCCGACTTTGTTTAAAAAGGCTACAAAACAGAGTATTGTGTCTTGAACTAATATATATCTTATTTTGTTACTGAATTTTCAACTATGATATGTTTTAGAATGCTTCCATTGTCAGTTCGTCTTTATGTAATGTATATTTTATTTCATTGTACCCTCATACTGTAGTTCATGTTTGTTAATCTTTAACTACCATTCGTTTTGATTTTATTTAGTGCCCTAACGTTATCTGTATACTTACTCAGTGGGCGGCGAAGCGGATTGTTCTCTAAGAACTATGTTGTTTTATGAAATATTGCTTACATGTATTTTTGAGTACAATTGTTTGTTGCGCTTAATAAATTAAAAAAAAACATCGATGTTTATGAACGATACATCGATGTTTAAAAAAAAAAAAAATTTATATTATAGGAGGCAAACGAACAGGCCGGTCACCTGATGGTAAGTGATCACCGCCGTCCATAGACACTAGCAACACCAGGGGAGTCGCAAGTGCATTGCCAGCCTTTGTTGGGGAGGAGGGGGAGGAAGGGAGATGGGGAGGTGGGCCTCCAACGCTCTCACTGACCGAACGAAACGCAACAATGCAAGCATGTCATTTCACGCCCCACGTTACATCCCTAACAAATATAAGATTATAATTATATAATCGAAATCTAGCTCTTGAGTTCCATCTAGTACCAATATATAGGTAGTAAGGAGAATAATCTATTACCCTGTTGTTAAATATTCTGCTGTTGGGCATCTTGTTGTTTATGGAAATAAAGTGAAAATTAAATAAAATCCATGATTCAAGAGTGTGACCAAAGAACTCCAACCACGGCCTTTGTCACTTATTAACAGCGAATAATCAATAGCGGAATAGTTGGATCCTATTGTATGTTGGTTTGTTATGCTTTTGAGCCTTAACTAACCAACGGATCATCATTACGTTCAGAGGGAAGTTGCTGAGAAAAGACAATTTTTAATCCCGAAAAAAAGTTTCCAAATTATAGGTCAGAACTAGATTAACGCAAGCGAAGAAGCGGCCGCAATAGTTGTCCATTATGTAATATGTTTTTATTTTTATTTTTGTAATTAATTTTAATTATTTAATATGGCCTTTATAATATTTTTACCAACTAATATGATATATTCAAAATATTTAATCGGACTTATCATATACTTGCGGTACCGCTACAACACATCCGAGACGAGACCGGAACATTAACACTGGCGTCACGTTATTAGAGAGTTCGGCCTATAAGACAAGATGTCATTGATGACACACTTCTATGTCGAAGTCATTGTAGTGTGAAGCTCTGCTCGGATAAATAGTCACAGTGCTTACTTTGTAGGTGGTAGAGCCACGCTGAATCTATAGACTGGTTTCAGCATGAATGGGTCGGCTCGCCCGGGGTACTACCACCCTCTCTCTCACAGAAAATGCTGACGTGATGTAACAGTGCTCGCATTGTTGCGTTTCGTTCGGTCAGTGAGAGCACCGGAGTTACACCTCCCTTTTCTCCTCCTTCCTCCCAAACACAGGCTGGCAAGGCACTTACGGCTCCCCTGGTGTTGCTAGTGTCTATGGACGGTGGTGATCACTTAAAATCACGTGACCCACCTGTTCATTTGCATCCTATGACATAAATGAAAAATGTTAATTGGTTTTCCCGACTGACTTATACTTATATCGATTATACGTTTGTTTATTACAATTCATCATCATTCTCATCAGCCTATAAGAGACCCACTGCAGACCCATAGGTCTCTTACCGAGGAAAGATATGGGCATAATGACCACGCCCGCCCATGACGTATTGGCGATTCAAACTCTGAGAAATCAACAGTTCACCGTCAGCGTCACCGAAATCACCGTCAGCCGATAGTGTTACCAATTAAAATTGGTAAATGTACGCGAATTGAGAAAAACTCGTTGATACATGCCGGGGTTCGAACCTGCGGACATCGAAATAATACTCCACAGTCCACCACGACTTATTACAACTTTATTACAATTGCTTATGAGTAACTCTATTAATAATTGTTTAGATTACAAAGGTTCTGTCTAGAATCATCATCGTACACAAAGAGCCGTTCACATTTTCCCTAACAAAACACCATCTCAATTCTCAAATAAACCGCTTCAAACTGACCTCACATTTATTATTATAACGCACGTGACTTCACAAAGTATAATGAAAAAATAAATCAAACTTAAGCCCGGTAAAGAGAACACCAGTGAAATATTAATCACAACTGATAGTTCCGGTGATTAGCGTCAACGTACAAACTGACAAATTCACCTGAAATACCTATTACTGCTTCGACGGGGTTCGCATGACAGGATACGCTTCCGCTGAACAGTTGCAAAAGGACAAACTTGTTCGATCGCCGGTCACGATATAAAGCCGGTTAATATTTAATATGATTTTGAATTAATATCTTACGGTCATGACCAGCTCCCGACTAGTATTACAAATGCGAAACAGAGTTTGATTCTTACGCTTTCACGCCGTAACTACTCAACCGTTCATCGAGAAATTTCGCATACACATTGTCAGAAGTACAGAGAGAAGGACTATTACTATACCCCAGGGATAGAAGGGATAGAAGTAGGTGGTAGAGCCACGCTGAAGCTATCACTGGTTTCAGCATGAATGGGTCGGCTCGCCCGGGGTAGTACCACCCTCTCATAGAAAACCGACGTGAAGTAACAGTGCTTGCATTGTTGCGTTTCGTTCGGTCAGTGAGAGCGCCGGAGGCCCATCTCCTCTTCCCCCCTCCCTCTAAACACAGGCTGGCAACGCACTTGCGACTCCTCTGGTGTTGCAAGTGTCTATGGACGGTGGTGATCACTTAACATCACGTGATCCACCTGTTCGTTTGCCTCCTATGATATAAAAAAAAATCTACATTATAGCGAGCGAAACCGCGAGAAAACGTTAGTGTTATATAAATGTTCAAATTTGTATTGGTTTTTAAAACTATATAGTTGTACTTTGAGTTGTATGGAGTTCATACACCACATGTAAGGGGTGTCGAATAACATCATAAGACTTGAGATACCCAAGGCAACCTCACCTGCACGTGCTGCACCCTACTGAATAGGCAATGGCGAAAGCGGCGTGGTAGGGTTTTACAGCCTGACTGGGTCGCAACCAACATGTATATGTCGAAAAAGGCCGTCATAGTGATTCGCTTCTGCGGGTCACGTTTCGGGATCAGCCTGTGCATTTCCAGCTGTTCGCAGGCCGGCATGACAGTGGCGACCGGCGATGGATAGTGTGTCACTTGGTGGTCGCCATTGTTTTTGGATTGTACTGTGCTTGCCGTGCTACAATAAATAAAATAATGCAGCCTGTCACATATTTTAATATGGGCTGCGAAAATTTATAAAATCATCGAATTTGCGTGGTTTGGTAACATATAAAAAAGTTTAAACTTCTTTTCTATAATAAAAGCTAATAAATCAAAGCATCGAACCAGGAAGTACTTGTTTCTGACTAGTATTAAAAATACTGTTAACATTGATTATTATGTATATCCAGCTGTTCGCAGGCCGGCATGACAGTGACGACCGGCGATGGATAGTGTGTCACTCGGTGGTCGCCATTGTTTTTGAATTGTACTGTGCTTGCCGTGCTACAATAAAAAAAATGCAGCCTGTCACATATTTTAATACGGGCTGCGAAAATTTATAAAATCACCGAATTTGCGTGGTTTGGCAACAAATAAAAAAAGTTTAAACTTCTTTTCTAAAAAAAAAGGTAATAAATCAAAGCATCCAACCAAGAAGTACTTGTGTCTGACTAGTATTAAAATTAGTCCTAACGTTAATTATCTTTTTTGCAGGTTCAATCTCGAGTTTCTCATTAACGATACTGATTCGGTTCATGTAACTTTTGTATTATTATATATGATAAGTGTATCAAACATATCCTTTTAACATAACAACCTATGGCCCTGTACCTATTACACTGTTATGTGAAATAACCTAAAAATACTTCTTACGGCCAGCGAATTCGTTAACGATGGCGTACTTCAATCAGAATTTTGATCAGTAACTTAGTAAAGATTTCCCAAACATGCTATAAACAAAGGTAAGATTTGCTGAAGACAAAAAAAAATATTTAAATTATAATATAATTATAATATTATAAAAAAAATAAAGAGGGGATACTGATTCGGTTCATGTAACTTTTGTATTATTATATATGATAAGTGTATCAAACATATCCTTTTAAGATAACTACCTATGGCCCTGTACCTATTACACTGTTATGTGAAATAACCTAAAAATACTTCTTACGGCCAGCGAATTTGTTAACGATGGCGTACTTCAATCAGAATTTTGATCAGTAACTTTGTAAAGATTTCCCAAAAATGCTATAAACAAAGGTAAACAAGACAAACAACACTTCAGACAAAAAAAAATGTATTTTTAAAGAGGAAAAGAAGGATTAGGAAAATCAAAGAAATCCCCTGAATCAATTAAATTTTAGATTCTCAAAATAATTAATGTTCCTTGGCTAGACATTTAATTTGAACCTTGATACGAGAGTATTAAGCAGAAATTAAATGATTAACATAGACCTTTTACGAAACTCGGGAATTTCTAGAGCTGATCTACTGTATGGTTTTTCGATCAGACACTTTTTGCGAGTATAATTTGGACCAATTCGAGCAAAACGTGGGACAGATTATGAAAAAATGACCTTACAATATAATTCTTAAATAGAGTATCATCAGACTTAGCATAACTAGTGTTCTATGTGACCGACAAAAATGTAGATTACTTTTTCAACTTTCACATTTAAAATATACCTTTACAGCCGGCAGACAGCAAATAAAAATTCTTTTCTTAGAAAACAATAAGTATAAGACCAACAGATGGATACACAAAAACACAATGGAATAAAGGAAAACATCTGTACGTTATTAATATTCCAATTATGAAATTATTGTTTACAAGATAATTCTAATTAGCGTCATATTAGTGCATAAACGTTTGATAATATGTTCGTCATGAAAACTATAATGAATTTGCGTTTGTACTTTAATTGGTTGCGATTTCGAGTAATAAGGTCTCAAGGCACATACCGATTTGCCGGGCAAGTTGAAGCATCATGTGAAGCCGGTTTAGATGTCATAAAACTATTATAGGGTGGAGCATTATCTGAACGATAGTGATGTTAGGAAATGCACCTTGTCTGTATGTCCGATAAAAACTATTGCGAGTGATTGTAAAATCTTCTTCTTCTTACCCTTATCCCACAAAAGTCGGTACAACATGTTTGTCATGTTGTGGTATATGATTTGGCTTAATTTTTACGATCGTTCGCCAGCCTGACATCAACTCTCCTTGGGATTATTTTGTTGTACCACTGTATTTATGATTATTATTATATAGTTACGAAGTCTGATGGGCTCTCTTTTAGCCTTACAATTTTTCGTTCCGGTTAAAAACGAAGTATTGATAGTATAAGTATTTAGTGATTGTAAAATCAATACAAAGAAAATCACTACATATTATACTAACAACGTCCTCTGCCACGTTTGTCTGTCTGTTCGCGATAAACTCAAAAACTACTAAAAGGATTTTCATGCGGTTTTCACTAGTCGATAAAGTGATTATTTAATGAGGAAGATTTAGGTATATAATTTGTCAAGGTTTTTTTATTATTAGGGTGGGATAACATCCGCCGGGCCCACTTGTACCTAAATAATAAAAACCTATCTTATGATAAATGCGAAAGTGAGTTCGTTTGTCTGTTACGCTTTCATACCTTAACTATTTAACCGATCATCTGAAATTTTGCATATATGATGTCAGCGATACGTAAACGTTCATGGGATACCTGTCACCAAATAGATTTATTTTTACATATAACGTATTATTACTATGAATTACATAATATTTTATTCTTTCCAGTGTAATTGAATGATTTCGATACATTGGTCAGTCATTTAATCATTCACTTTCACTAGTCTGTAATATTTAACATGAATACTGTCGATATACAAGCTACGAGATAATATGAAACAGCAAGAAAACATAATAATACTGGACTCGGACGCGCCGCGCCAATCTAGACGCCGACCTAGTTCAAACGTCCCCTACTATGACACCGATGTTGCCAGCTCTCGATCTGATTGCAAAATTATCCCAAATTTTGGTAACAATAAGAAAACCATTTATTGTAAAAAGTCCAAGCTATAATCTTCTTTCTTGTAGGACAGTAAAGTGCCTGCATATTTAATGGCGGCAATAAAAAATATAACCTCAAATTTACGGCGCCCACCAAAATAATGATGGTTTATCGCAAGTCGTCGTTGTTACACCAGTTTGCAAACCTCTTTAATGCTGGGTACATTACTGCTTGATTCTGAAAAGGTATAACTAAAAACATGTGTATAATGGTCGCGACAGATCCTCACCCAATGCCCAAGCGTGTTACTATGACGGGTATGAGGCATAGTACGTAGACTAAATCATTATATCCCACCATCCAGCAATGTATCAGTATATATAATTTTGTTTAAGCGGTAATTGGAGAATGTTGAACAGTTGATGGTTTAATGGTTAACGTGTTCATATTCCACGTCGATTTATGTATGTTTGAATTATTGCGAATAAACCAGTTTTCGGTGAAGGAAAACAACGCGATGAAGAAAACCAATAGCATGGGAGTAGGCTACCACTCCCAAGCAGAAAATGTGACGTCAAGAACCTATAGGTATTCCGGTGGCTCCACTTGAAAATCAGTCTCTTTTTTTTTATACCATTAGCGGTAAACGAACATGCGGGTCACCTGATGGTAAGTGATCACTACCGTCCATGGACACCTGCGACACGAGAAGAATCACAGATGCGTTGCCGGCCTTTCAGAAAGGAGTAGGCTCGTTTCTTGAAAATTAGGTTCTCTCTTTAGGTTTATCGTGTATACCATCTTAAGTCACATCATCAATTGACATCAAGTGATTTTGTAATAATACGCTAAAACCTATAATGCGTATAAAAAAAATCTATAACTTATTTTTTAAATTTCTTTAAAGTCATTAAAATTGTAATCAGTTTTTCGTAACTACATAATCTACATTTAGAGTTACACTACAAACTGCTTCTTTACCGAAATTCTGTTTCGAATCTTTTTTTAAATCTATTGTCGTGCAAAAAAAATACTAATTTGTTTATTTTTATTTTTTTTTATAGTTGGCAACACGAAACGATAGCGCGTAAATAACAACTCGTAGCCGACGGACAATATTTCACTTTCCCTGAGGGAATTGTAACGATAATACCGCGAGAAACGTTTGAAGAAAAGGTTTTTAAAAATAATTGTTTAACAGAATGGATGAGTTCAGAGTGTTTTGTATTTCGAAAGAGAGGTAATTATGCATAGGAGTTGTAGAAAGTATGCAAGATTCGACTAAGCTAACTAAACGCAGCTACATTTACTTCTACAGCAAAGAAGATATACCCGCGCCTTTTTTCCCATTTTGTTCCAGTAAACCCGTAAGACTCCGAGACGGACAGCTAGTTATTATTAAAAACAAAAGAAGAGTACACGTAATTATTTTATCATAGTACATATATCTAAACATATAAAAATTCAGTGTCATGATGTTTGCCCACGATTAACTCCGAAAATACTTAACCGATGGCATTATCCTACATCCATTTATATCTATTTTTATATATATACTACTATTATACATGCATACAAATCATACGTATGATTTGATTCAACTTGAGATATAGGATAATTTCGATGAATGGCTAAATTTCGTGCTCATCAAAAAAGCTATGAGCACGCTGAGTAAATTAAATAGATCACAAATAACCCGACGGCAATGCGTTCTTTATAGCTTGTTTTATTGGACAACCATTTTTCACTACATTAATACGTTGTTAATTTGAAATTATGTTTTTTTTTGCTCACGATTTAATTTTTGAATAATTCGACATGAAAGACACAGCAACGCATGTCCCGGTCAGCTAGTATAAAGTATAAATAATAATTACAATATAAATTCAAACTAAAGCCTTATAAATGAAACGAGTTAATCATGCGATTTCGCTTATTTTCACCACACAAAGAAATAAACACTTTAACGATCTAGTTTTATCGTGTAATCGTAAAGTAAAATACTTTTAATAAACGAATGTTAAAAAACAAAGTACAATAACATACTGACGGTCCGTATTGGATACGAGATAACGTGGCATCGTGTGTTCAAGGTCAAACATTTCTTGTTTTTTTAACAACAAATATATAAAATGTAAATATCATAGCTCGACTTGGCGGGGGCACCGCCGTGCCCCCAGTTGAATATTAACTAACAAATAATAAATAAGTGATTCTCACAATCTGTAGACATATCTATAGTCAATATTAAATAGACCTTATGAGATAGTGTTTGAACAGATTAATTACTGATTTATCTTTATAAAACTTTGGGTACTTTGGTATTAAATACACTGCACTTTCTTTCAAATTAAGCAGGCATATTATGAATTAGTTGTGCCCGCTACTTCATTCGCATCGAACATTAATTAAAAACAGTGATTTATAAAGTACTCTGAATGTATTAAGTCACTTTACTTATTTATATTTATCTCGTACTTACGCGGCGTCGTCGTTAAAATTACAATTATTTTTGATAGAGTGGACCGATTTTAATGAAACAAAGGACTAAGTTACTCTCGAGGATATGCTTTATGATGTTCTGTTTGAGGTTTTATTGTGAACGCAGTACTTTAGCAATGATGCGCGTTCATACAAACAGACAGACACAACAGACATTTTAAAAAATGATTGAAATGAATTCTATTACTTATTCCGACCTACAACAATTTTTTCCACGAAAATCGAAATAGTACAGACACTTTAGATTTACATTGTTATTATATATATACTAGATAATAGTCGATAGTTTGTACACTTTACATTTGTTTGAAATTATGATGTATTTACTTTACTGACACACTGGTCACCTCTAGATTTTTTTTTTTTTTCGAACTGACTACGCTATTGACCATGCAAGGTCTTAACAGCTTCACCGGACTGTCACCTCTAGATACGGACGGAGGTTGTTCGCTCAAGCGGGCCGGTATGACAGCGGCGACCGGCGTGGGATAACACATCTCTCGGTAGTAGCCGTTGTTTTTGGATTGTACTACGCTCACCATCAGGCACAGTGCAGTCACTTTGCTGTGCTACAATAAAAAAAACTGCTTTCTGTTTACTTATAGTAGTTACACAATTTACCTCAACCACAATGACCTTTAATAAAATACTAGTGGGCGCCCAGTGGTCGACATTCGACCATAGGTCATTGATTTTTTAAAGTTGTATGTAGAATGAAAAAGGGTAATTGGAACGTAAGAGTAAAATAATACATACAGTCGAGCATAGCAACCTCCTTCACAACCTTTTTAGAAAGTCCTTTATTGACAGATGTCAAAATGTCTTTTTTATTTACATGCGTGTATATGTTGTGTAAAATTGAAGCACTAGTGTGAGTAACGCATATTTTAATTAATTTAATGTACTTCTAATGCATTTTATATAAAAGAAATACCTTTCTGCACTTCTCCTCCATATAAACTTTAATTATGCCAAGTTTCACGTTCATCCGTTCGCGCATTTCTCTCAATAAGGGATACAAAGTTTGGGCTTCACGTATTAATATATAGATTCTAAGTTTATGACTCTACGACACGACAAACTTTTTCTGGAAGTTCCAACAGTTAAGGAAGAAATAGTAAGGTCTCCTGCAACCCTATAAACATAGACCGGAACACCGTAGAAATCATCTGGCAACAAAACTAATAAGTACAAATGATTCTTTATCTCGAATGTAAAGAATGCGACTAATCCGAGTCTGACCAATCTATGTGGTATCACTACCAATCATTCATTACAAAGTATAAAACAAAGTCCCCCATCGCGTCTGTCTGTCTGTCTGTTCGCGATAAACTCAAAAACTAGTGAACGGATTTTCATGCGGTTTTCACCAGTGGATAAAGTAACCCTTGAGGAAGGTTTTAGTAAATAATTAGGGCGGGACAACGTCTCTCAAAATAATTAATGTTCCTTGGCTAGACATTTAATTTGAACCTTGATACGAGAGTATTAAGCAGAAATTAAATGATTAACATAGACCTTTTACGAAACTCGGGAATTTCTAGAGCTGATCTACTGTATGGTTTTTCGATCAGACACTTTTTGCGAGTATAATTTGGACCAATTCGAGCAAAACGTGGGACAGATTATGAAAAAATGACCTTACAATATAATTCTTAAATAGAGTATCATCAGACTTAGCATAACTAGTGTTCTATGTGACCGACAAAAATGTAGATTACTTTTTCAACTTTCACATTTAAAATATACCTTTACAGCCGGCAGACAGCAAATAAAAATTCTTTTCTTAGAAAACAATAAGTATAAGACCAACAGATGGATACACAAAAACACAATGGAATAAAGGAAAACATCTGTACGTTATTAATATTCCAATTATGAAATTATTGTTTACAAGATAATTCTAATTAGCGTCATATTAGTGCATAAACGTTTGATAATATGTTCGTCATGAAAACTATAATGAATTTGCGTTTGTACTTTAATTGGTTGCGATTTCGAGTAATAAGGTCTCAAGGCACATACCGATTTGCCGGGCAAGTTGAAGCATCATGTGAAGCCGGTTTAGATGTCATAAAACTATTATAGGGTGGAGCATTATCTGAACGATAGTGATGTTAGGAAATGCACCTTGTCTGTATGTCCGATAAAAACTATTGCGAGTGATTGTAAAATCTTCTTCTTCTTACCCTTATCCCACATAAGTCGGTACAACATGTTTGTCATGTTGTGGTATATGATTTGGCTTAATTTTTACGATCGTTCGCCAGCCTGACATCAACTCTCCTTGGGATTATTTTGTTGTACCACTGTATTTATGATTATTATTATATAGTTACGAAGTCTGATGGGCTCTCTTTTAGCCTTACAATTTTTCGTTCCGGTTAAAAACGAAGTATTGATAGTATAAGTATTTAGTGATTGTAAAATCAATACAAAGAAAATCACTACATATTATACTAACAACGTCCTCTGCCACGTTTGTCTGTCTGTTCGCGATAAACTCAAAAACTACTAAAAGGATTTTCATGCGGTTTTCACTAGTCGATAAAGTGATTATTTAATGAGGAAGATTTAGGTATATAATTTGTCAAGGTTTTTTTATTATTAGGGTGGGATAACATCCGCCGGGCCCACTTGTACCTAAATAATAAAAACCTATCTTATGATAAATGCGAAAGTGAGTTCGTTTGTCTGTTACGCTTTCATACCTTAACTATTTAACCGATCATCTGAAATTTTGCATATATGATGTCAGCGATACGTAAACGTTCATGGGATACCTGTCACCAAATAGATTTATTTTTACATATAACGTATTATTACTACGAATTACATAATATTTTACTCTTCCCAGTGTAATTGAATGATTTCGATACATTGGTCAGTCATTTAATCATTCACTTTCACTAGTCTGTAATATTTAACATGAATACTGTCGATATACAAGCTACGAGATAATATGAAACAGCAAGAAAACATAATAATACTGGACTCGGACGCGCCGCGCCAATCTAGACGCCGACCTAGTTCAAACGTCCCCTACTATGACACCGATGTTGCCAGCTCTCGATCTGATTGCAAAATTATCCCAAATTTTGGTAACAATAAGAAAACCATTTATTGTAAAAAGTCCAAGCTATAATCTTCTTTCTTGTAGGACAGTAAAGTGCCTGCATATTTAATGGCGGCAATAAAAAATATAACCTCAAATTTACGGCGCCCACCAAAATAATGATGGTTTATCGCAAGTCCTCGTTGTTACACCAGTCTGCAAACCTCTTTAATGCTGGGTACATTACTGCTTGATTCTGAAAAGGTATAACTAAAAACATGTGTATAATGGTCGCGACAGATCCTCACCCAATGCCCAAGCGTGTTACTATGACGGGTATGAGGCATAGTACGTAGACTAAATCATTATATCCTACCATCCAGCAATGTATCAGTATATATAATTTTGTTTAAGCGGTAATTGGAGAATGTTGAACAGTTGATGGTTTAATGGTTAACGTGTTCATATTCCACGTCGATTTATGTATGTTTGAATTATTGCGAATAAACCAGTTTTCGGTGAAGGAAAACAACGCGATGAAGAAAACCAATAGCATGGGAGTAGGCTACCACTCCCAAGCAGAAAATGTGACGTCAAGAACCTATAGGTATTCCGGTGGCTCCACTTGAAAACCAGTCTCTTTTTTTTTATACCATTAGCGGTAAACGAACATGCGGGTCACCTGATGGTAAGTGATCACCACCGTCCATGGACACCTGCGACACGAGAAGAATCACAGATGCGTTGCCGGCCTTTCAGAAAGGAGTAGGCTCGTTTCTTGAAAATTAGGTTCTCTCTTTAGGTTTATCGTGTATACCATCTTAAGTCACATCATCAATACTATGTCGGGTAGAGAGCAGTGTCTTCGGGTATTGGAGAACAGTGAGATATACGCTCTTATAATTGTCTTTTTGAAAGTAACACTTGTATTGCGGTAAACTACAATTTATTTTTTTTTTTTTTTATAGTTGGCAACACGAAACGATAGCGCGTAAATAACAACTCGTAGCCGACGGACAATATTTCACTTTCCCTGAGGGAATTGTAACGATAATACCGCGAGAAACGTTTGAAGAAAAGGTTTTTAAAAATAATTGTTTAACAGAATGGATGAGTTCAGAGTGTTTTGTATTTCGAAAGAGAGGTAATTATGCATAGGAGTTGTAGAAAGTATGCAAGATTCGACTAAGCTAACTAAACGCAGCTACATTTACTTCTACAGCAAAGATGTACCCGCGCCTTTTTCCCCATTTTGTTCCAGTAAACCCGTAAGACTCCGAGACGGACAGCTAGTTATTATTAAAAACAAAAGAAGAGTACACGTAATTATTTTATCATAGTACATATATCTAAACATATAAAAATTCAGTGTCATGATGTTTGCCCACGATTAACTCCGAAAATACTTAACCGATGGCATTATCCTACATCCATTTATATCTATTTTTATATATATACTACTATTATACATGCATACAAATCATACGTATGATTTGATTCAACTTGAGATATAGGATAATTTCGATGAATGGCTTCAATATTTTTCAATTACAAATTAAATTATTGTCAATGTTGATTAGTTATAAAATGTAAATTTTCATCAGTCTCGAACAGATGGCGCTGTAAATTAGTTTGTTGATAGATAACTGTAGGACCGACTGTTATAGATATCTCATAGATGGCGCCACGATTTAATTTTTGAATAATTCAACATGAAAGACACAGCAACGCATGTCCCGGTCAGCTAGTATAAAGTATAAATAATAATTACAATATAAATTCAAACTAAAGCCTTATAAATGAAACGAGTTAATCATGCGATTTCGTTTATTCTCACCACACAAAGAAATAAACACTTTAAAGATCTAGTTTTATCGTGTAATCGTAAAGTAAATACTTTTAATAAACGAATGTTAAAAAACAAAGTACAATAACATACTGACGGTCCGTATTGGATACGAGATAACGTGGCATCGTGTGTTCAAGGTCAAACATTTCTTGTTTTTTTAACAACAAATATATAAAATGTAAATATCATAGCTCGACTTGGCGGGGGCACCGCCGTGCCCCCAGTTGAATATTAACTAACAACTACTAAATAAGTGATTCTCACAATCTGTAGACATATCTATAGTCAATATTAAATAGACCTTATGAGATAGTGTTTGAACAGATTAATTACTGATTTATCTTTATAAAACTTTGGGTACTTTGGTATTAAATACACTGCACTTTCTTTCAAATTAAGCAGGCATATTATGAATTAGTTGTGCCCGCTACTTCATTCGCATCGAACATTAATTAAAAACAGTGATTTATAAAGTACTCTGAATGTATTAAGTCACTTTACTTATTTATATTTATCTCGTACTTACGCGGCGTCGTCGTTAAAATTACAATTATTTTTGATAGAGTGGACCGATTTTAATGAAACAAAGGACTAAGTTACTCTCGAGGATATGCTTTATGATGTTCTGTTTGAGGTTTTATTGTGAACGCAGTACTTTAGCAATGATGCGCGTTCATACAAACAGACAGACACAACAGACATTTTAAAAAATGATTGAAATGAATTCTATTACTTATTCCGACCTACAACAATTTTTTCCACGAAAATCGAAATAGTACAGACACTTTAGATTTACATTGTTATTATATATATACTAGATAATAGTCGATAGTTTGTACACTTTACATTTGTTTGAAATTATGATGTATTTACTTTACTGACACACTGGTCCCCTCTAGATTTTTTTTTTTTTTCGAACTGACTACGCTATTGACCATGCAAGGTCTTAACAGCTTCACCGGACTGTCACCTCTAGATACGGACGGAGGTTGTTCGCTCAAGCGGGCCGGTATGACAGCGGCGACCGGCGTGGGATAACACATCTCTCGGTAGTAGCCGTTGTTTTTGGATTGTACTACGCTCACCATCAGGCACAGTGCAGTCACTTTGCTGTGCTACAATAAAAAAAACTGCTTTCTGTTTACTTATAGTAGTTACACAATTTACCTCAACCACAATGACCTTTTAAATTGGTAATTAAATAGCTCGCTAACTTCGAATGGCAAGTACCGAATGACATAAACGGATAAACCTATATGTACACAGCTAATATATAATTTAATATATTTTTCCTCTATCATCATCATAAAAGTAACATTCTATAACCTCTTCACTGCCTTCAAAAAGTATTTAAAAATTCTCTTGATCGAATTATGGAGACCTATTTATTTGTCAGCAATTACTGCTTTTTTTTATATCATAGGAGGCAAATTAATTAATTTAATGTACTTCTAATGCATTTTATATAAAAGAAATACCTTTCTGCACTTCTCCTCCATATAAACTTTAATTATGCCAAGTTTCACGTTCATCCGTTCGCGCATTTCTCTCAATAAGGGATACAAAGTTTGGGCTTCACGTATTAATATATAGATTCTAAGTTTATGACTCTACGACACGACAAACTTTTTCTGGAAGTTCCAACAGTTAAGGAAGAAATAGTAAGGTCTCCTGCAACCCTATAAACATAGACCGGAACACCGTAGAAATCATCTGGCAACAAAACTAATAAGTACAAATGATTCTTTATCTCGAATGTAAAGAATGCGACTAATCCGAGTCTGACCAATCTATGTGGTATCACTACCAATCATTCATTACAAAGTATAAAACAAAGTCCCCCATCGCGTCTGTCTGTCTGTCTGTTCGCGATAAACTCAAAAACTAGTGAACTGTAACTTTCCTTGTGAATAGCTAACATACAATTGGGGCTTCAATAATGACCTATGTATCAATACTGTTTTTTAACATTCTTTTTGAGTTTTTGCCGGGATTTTGGTCTGTCATGTAGTTGATTTTATATATTTTTTCATAATCTTGTGTTACTTGACTCTATATTGTGTAAAATTGGCGGTGTTTTATGTAATATACGGAAATACGGAATATAAAATAATACCACGGACCATGAATTCTAAGATGCCACAAAAACTCCATGGAAAGTTCTAACAAGATGGTCACCACACCACTTGACAATGGCAGTAATAGTCTACTAGAAGACTGGTTGCAAAAAATAAAATAGAAGCAGAACTTGTAATACTATTAACTACTCGACAATGGCAGTAATAATCTAAAAGATTGCTTGCCAAAAATAAAGATAAAAAACATACTATTACGTACTTTTTCTGAATTCATTATGGGATATACTTTATTTTCCTTAATTAGAATTTTGTACATATTTGCACTAAATATATAGCCTAGAATTTCGAAAACGACAATATAAACCGTATAATACATTTATTTACTTATAGTATTTCGCGTGCCATCTGTTGCACGTTGATGGTACTATTTTAGTAACCTTCACATAAGTGCCACCAATATCTGTACAAAGTTTCACCGAGGGAAAGAAACGAACACACAGATGAGTATTGTGTATTTTTTTAATATAAAAGTATATTGAGGACCTTATATTTTCCCCAATCTAACGTATATGTAACATAGAAATGCCTCAGACCAATAGATCCATTCAACAATCATATTAACCCTAATAAAATTCAAACTTAAAAAAATCAATGAACTATGGTCGAATGTCGACCACTGGGCACCCACTAGTCTGATTAAAGCTATGAAGCTGATTACAGATATAAAATAATTAAAAATATTTATCTATATCTCGAAATGCTTATCGTTTTCAAATTCATGAAATGATGCAAAAATTTTCCATTCACCTTTCATATACGAATTAATGTGATTCCACTGTATTAATGTCGGGTTTCATTTGGCAATTAGGAATATCGACAGAATGTTATAACTTATGAATCTTTTATCTCTTATCAGTTCGTCGAGCGTAAGAATACTCGAATCTTTGACCTCGTTATTTTCAAATTGTATGTACATTTCTTATTAATAAAAATATATAGCAATTTTAAAGACATTCAAAAATCGTCTTTCTGCCTTTAGTGCTGGTTACAAAATAGCTCAAGCGAAATAATTAACACGCAAATATTTGATCTCGATTCAGGAAAAACCTTTTTAACTAGCTGTAGGTAACTCTTTTAAATTGGTAATTAAATAGCTCGCTAACTTCGAATGGTAAGTACCGAGTGACATAAACGTATAAACCTATATGTACACAGCCAATATATAATTTACTATATTGTTCCTCTTTTGACCGAATTATGGCGACCTATTTATTTATACCACGGTGCATGAATTCTGAGATGCCACAAAAACTCCGTGGAAAGTTCTAACAAGATGGCCACCATCTTGTTAGTTCATTGAAATTATATCAAGAAACTTGTAATATCGATACTCACTTGACAATGGCAGTAATAGTCTACTAGAAGAACTTGTAATACTATTAAATACTCGACAACGGCAGTAATAATCGAACTTGTAATACTATTAACTACTCGACAATGGCAGTAATAATCTAAAAGATTGCTTGCCAAAAATAAAGATAAAAAACATACTATTACGTACTTTTTCTGAATTCATTATGGGATATACTTTATTTTCCTTAATTAGAATTTTGTACATATTTGCACTAAATATATAGCCTAGAATTTCGAAAACGATAAAGTAAACTATATAATACATTAATTTACTAAAGTATTTCGCGTGCCATCTGTTGCACGTTGATGGTACTATTTTAGTATCCTTCGCATAAGTGCCACCAAAATCTGTACACAGTTTCACCGAGTGAAAGAAACGAACACACAGATGAGTATTGTGTATTTTTTTTAAATATAGTATAAGTCTATTGAGGACTTTATATTTTCCCCAGTCTAATGTACATATAACTTTAAAATGCAGACCAATAGATCTCAAATCAAATACTTTATTCAGTTTAGGCCCTAATAAAGCACAAATGAGCGTCAAAACTACCACCGGTTCGGAATAACAACCCAGTTATCGAGAAGAACCGGCAAGAAACTCAATCGTGTACATCTTTTTAACATTATATATTCCAATATATTATACGAGACAATCGTTTTTTTTAGTGGATGCACAGTGAGGAGTCAATTCCAGACATCACCATCGTTCACATATATCCAATCTATAATAGCCTTTTGGCACCCAAACCCGCTCGACGTGACTTGACGCTTAAACTTACAGTCCGGCAAATCGGTAACATGCATTGGGACTTTATTGTAAAACCTAATACTATTACCTAAAAAAACTATTACTGGTTTTGATAAATCTGAAACGTGGGACGAGCAGTTTTTTACAGTTTCTAATATTTCGATCATGTATTATATTATAAATTTATTTATTATATTTAGATATTATATATTTAGCCTTTTACAAAATGCAGTTTTTCAAAGTTTTTACGGGCATACATTAAATTATCAAGAATATTTTTGGAGGGTAGAGTTAAGATCTATCTAATTAATCTATGTAGAGAATAATTTAATATTATTCAACTCACAAACTAACTATGGAATTAAAACATTGTGTACACGTGATTATAACACTGAACAGCAAACAAGAGAAGGATGTTCGAAAATACAAACTATGAATACAAGATATTTTATTCAATAGAGAAAAAAAAACTAGTGAGAAAATGCTTAATCATTACGATAAAACTCATTGCCGTGAACGAAACACATCAGTAAAGTATCACGTTGCATGTTATACAGACCTAAACAATATGGTTGTTTTTATTGAGAATAATTAATGCGGGCGGTTAATTATAAACGTGTATTCATTACTCTCTCTTCATTACACTTTGAAAATAAGTATCAACTGAAATATGTACAGTTACTATATAATGGTTTTATATTAGCACGAGATAGTGACGATCCTGTATCAACTTATGGTATGCATAGGATCCAAATACATATAAAATTGTACGATGCGAAATTGCGGTTCTTTCGTTAACGCGTTCGAAGACCGTGTCGATGAACGTAGGTTTGAATCCTTGCGACTGAACCGAATGACTGAACCTATTGTCCAAAAAACTATCCTATAACGAAGCAGCGAGCAAAAGCTACTATTTTAATATTTAACCAAGAGAGGTCGGAGTTAATCGTTCAATGACCTGTATAAGGAAATTCTCGTCATCGGTATCTGTCTCAACACATTTTATTATTTAAATGTGTTAATGGTATGTCTTAAGCACTAAATCCATGGCTCACTCAGTAACAAAATCGCGTTGAACATTAACTTGAGGGCGAGTTATATAAAACTGTTTATACATAATACATTTAGGGTAAATTAGGCCTATTGTAATTGTTTGTAATTGCAAATTTAACTGGCCTCGTGTCGTAGTGGTAATAAACTCTACTACTGAATCGAAAGGTCACGGATTCATTCATAATTTATTAATAATTCTTTGTTTCTCTAAATCATTCATTCATATTCTTACCCTGCTCTCAACTAAATAGGGTTGGCACAACGTGTTTTCCTTTTCCACTATCACCTATAAGATGTCATCTCAGTATTCACATCTTTTACACACATATCATTTTTCACACAGTCCACCCATACCTTTTTCGATCTTTCTCTTCTCCTATATCCATCCACCATCTCTCTAAATATGAAATTAAATAGCTGTGCTCAAAAATGTGTCGTCATATTTATTTACTTATTTATATTTATGTACACACATTTATGTTCACACTTTTTATACCTGACGACAACTGATAACAAAGACACTTAAATTTAGTGTATCATATTATGCGTATATATTTCAATGGCATTCCCAGCAAGTAATGTAAACATGTGAACTTGTTACGAGTTGATATTAACTAATTAATATAATTATGTTATACGAGGAAAAATCTGCAGTATGAATTTAGTGATTCAAAACTTACGACACAAACCAATTATATAAGAGTACAAAAAAATCACACAACATTATTCGAACAGTAAATTAGATTCCACGTTTGATTACAAAAGCAAAAAAAATCCTCAATCATCAGGTAAGTATTTAGGGTGTAACGCGGGGATCAGTCCCCCGAATAAATTAAAACGTACAAGAACGTTTACGTTACAAAAGTAACAAGAAAGCAATGGCGCGTAGTGTCAAGGAATAATCATTGGACCCAAAAATAGAATGCGATTTCTGTTTTAACCGGCTATAAATAGAGCCGGGGAGTTGGCGGGAGATTAAATATAAATTATGATTGCACGTTTGAAATGTTTTAAAAATAACTCCGTGCATTTATCACTATATAAGTTTATTACTGTTCTGATGACTAAAGACCTTATTGTTATTAGCATAGTATTAACAATCAAGTATATATTTCGATGTAATGTTTTTAAATGTATCGTTATATAATAAATCATTGGAATACCTTTTAAGCTCTTCATTCCATCACGAAAACAAAGGGGCCTTGACAAGTTTGCTAACTAATAGATATCTACGGTGCCATCACAAATTAAACACTTAAAAACCGTTCGTGGCTTCGAAGAACTTATTTAAAAGTATTGAGATAAAATTAACTAAGTGAAATACAATGTTAAAGTATTTTTAGGAATCTCAATACAGTCGTATAAAAAGCATTTCCATCACAAATGTGCATTTTGAATTATCAATTTTGTATTTAGTTTATCAAATATATATAAGCGGATTGCATCAAAAGCATTAAGAGAAAGTCATATCAACAATGAACAATATCTGTAAACCGGGAATAAAAATCTAAAACATGTGAATGCCTTTAAAAAGGATATGAATTAAAAAAAAAACATCGTTTAAGAGCGGCCGTGAAACCGCGATATGGCCCGATAACAACCCCGAGCCCCGAGTTCAAACATATCTAGCAGCTGTCAGGCGACCGAGCTAAAAATATAAACGACAACTTGTAAATTACAAAATGGTTAACTTATCGCTCGGTAATAATATTCCTTAGATAATTCCTATTAACGCCCTTATTATCTTAAGGGAATTACGCATCAAGCCTCGATCTGATGTCTCATTACGCTATATTATACAAAGTGGTAAATAATATGTTGTTTCAATTTTAACGTGACACTTTGGCTAGGTTATCATTTAACTACCAGTTAAACTGTGTTTAAGTATACTCTGCTTCATAAAATTCATAATACTGGCTGACAGACGATGCATAGATCAAACAGGTGAGTTTAGTAGCATAAAATATTGCATACAAAAAATATCTTAGTACTGAGAAATTACTTTTAAAGAGGGAGATAAATAGTAGGTTAGAAATAGAGTTAAAATCCTGACATGTTGTAGACGAGAAATCCTATCACACACACGTTTATTTAACCTAAAATCGATAAAAAAAAAACCATATTATCAACATATAAAAAACCTATAATAACGAATACCACACAACCAATCAATTAAAAACGAATATTAATAGTTGTTTGAAAACTACGTTTTTATCAAACTTTTATTTATTTTTACAATTAGTGAGATCTTTTGAGCATTTTAATAACTGTTTTAAAATATTGTGGGAAAAAATTCGTTGTATTAAGATATATTATACAGTAATGTATGTTTTGTTTAGTTTTAAATTTGTAGTAACCGTAGAGCTATATCTATTTAGTGTGATCATCTGTGACGTGTTATGTGTGTCTGTGTAATTTGTTTGCTCTTTTAATTTCGTATTGTAACATTAACACCATCGGCTGAAAATCAGTGCAGTATGCACATTTTGCTTAATGGGTTCGCCAATTGTTGGACATTTTTTTGTCTTTCTAATTTTTTAATGTAATTTTAATTTAGTTGTAAGGTTGCTCCAACAATAAAGTATTTCTTTCTTCTAATAAAACAAATAATTATGCAATATCACGTGATATATTAACTATAAATCTAAAACTAATGACTTTAACCACATGTTGTGGGATCTACATTCCAAGAGATGTAGTTAAGTTCATTTAAACTTAATCCATACCTGTCGAAACTTATTAACTTTATACAGAGTCTCCATCGTCTACGTGAGAAATGTTATTTAACTACACTCATGGACGTATTTAGAGGAAAGCAAAAAAGGTACAATCATAGAAAATATTTTATTGGTTTCAAATAACTAAGTAACTTATATATTTTTGCAAATCCTATACGTTTTGAGAGGTATATCATTCTATATGTAGTATGAAGTGGTAACCACATTAAATATACGTGTTTCAAGCACAAAGGTAAAGAGTAAATGAACGGCTACCACGACGCACATTTCTACATAACAAATATATGGTATTTTAACAAGTAAAATAGCACTTTATAGCAAAATAAACTCTTAGAATAGCTGTCGAAATAGAAGGGCTTTGTCTTAAATTTCAATCAACTTGTTTGATGTTTTAGCAATTCACGTAAAGAAAACTCAGAAAATATTAAACTATGCGAAATAACATTATTTTCACATACTTTACTGATCATATAGAGCAGCGGTTCTCAACATATTAGTGTGTGGCAATCACCTGTCAAGTTTGTCGTTATTTTTCCATGTATATATCGCGAATTTGTAAAAAGTATGCCAGTGCGTCGCTGAGTAAAAAGTTCGAGAACCGATGATAGAAAATATAAAGAGGGTATTTAGCGGATTTCTTTGTATTTTATTCATAATCTTGTGTTGTTTGACTCTATATTGGTAGGTGGTAGAGCCACGCTGGAGCTATTACTGGTTTCAGCATGAATGGGTCGGCTCGCCCGGGGTAGTACCACCCACTCACAGAAAACCGACGTGAAGTAACAGTGCTTGCATTGTTGCGTTTCGTTCGGTCAGTGAGAGCGCCGGAGACCCACCTCCCCTCCCCTTCCACTTTCCCCTTCCCTTCATCCCCCACCAATACAGGCTGGCAACGCACTTGCGACTCCCCTGGTGTTGCAAGTGTCTATGGACGGTGATGATCACTTACGTTAGGTGACCCACCTGTTCGTGTGCCTCCTATGATATAAAAAGAATATATATATATGAATGGTAGTTTACTTAATATAGTTACGTTATTGTGATAGTAAAGTTGATGGGAAATAATACCACGGAACATGTATTCTGAGATGTCACAAAAACTCTCCGGAAATTTGTAACAAGATAGCATTTCATTTAGAACATTGAATATGACCACAATACACTTGTAATATTATTATCTACTCGACAATGGCAGCGACAATCTAGAAGATGTCTAAGATAACATACATTAACTTCTTTATAAAATTTCTGGTTTCTATACACGACTTGTGAACAAATCGATCTAATTTATCATGTCATCTTCACCAACAGCTGTCGTCGTTTACGAAAACAAATAAACTATACTCTGGAATAAAACATCCGGATACGATTAGGTATAAAAAAAAATATAACTAAGTACTCGGGACAAAGATAAATTATTAGCCGGCTGAGAAACGAAATAAATTTACCGAACACTCGAAGGGAAGTGAAGATTATAACAAAAGAGTCGTTAACTATTAGGTTAGAATGCGTAGGCACATCAACCTAGAGGGTTAATGAATTGGGCACCCTCCGTTCAGTCGCCTCTTCTATTATTAGTTCTAAACCTAATACTATTACCTAAAAAAACTATTACTGGTTTTGATAAATCTGAAACGTGGGACGAGCAGTTTTTTACAGTTTCTAATATTTCGATCATGTATTATATTATAAATTTATTTATTATATTTAGATATTATATAGTTTTAATTCCATAGTTAGTTTGTGAGTTGATGAATATTAAATTGTTCTTTGCATAGATTAGTTAGATAGATCTTAACTCTACCATCCCAAAACATTCTTGATAATTTCAAGAATATTTTTGGAGGGTAGAGTTAAGATCTATCTAATTAATCTATGTAGAGAATAATTTAATATTATTCAACTCACAAACTAACTATGGAATTAAAACATTGTGTACACGTGATTATAACACTGAACAGCAAACAAGAGAAGGATGTTCGAAAATACAAACTATGAATACAAGATATTTTATTCAATAGAGAAAAAAAAACTAGTGAGAAAATGCTTAATCATTACGATAAAACTCATTGCCGTGAACGAAACACATCAGTAAAGTATCACGTTGCATGTTATACAGACCTAAACAATATGGTTGTTTTTATTGAGAATAATTAATGCGGGCGGTTAATTATAAACGTGTATTCATTACTCTCTCTTCATTACACTTTGAAAATAAGTATCAACTGAAATATGTACAGTTACTATATAATGGTTTTATATTAGCACGAGATAGTGACGATCCTGTATCAACTTATGGTATGCATAGGATCCAAATACATATAAAATTGTACGATGCGAAATTGCGGTTCTTTCGTTAACGCGTTCGAAGACCGTGTCGATGAACGTAGGTTTGAATCCTTGCGACTGAACCGAATGACTGAACCTATTGTCCAAAAAACTATTCTATAACGAAGCAGCGAGCAAAAGCTACTATTTTAATATTTAACCAGGAGAGGTCGGAGTTAATCGTTCAACGACCTGTATAAGGAAATTCTCGTCATCGGTATCTGTCTCAACACATTTTATTATTTAAATGTGTTAATGGACACTCTTAAGCACTAAATCCATGGCTCACTCAATAACAAAATCGCGTTGAACATTAACTTGAGGGCGAGTTATATAAAACTGTTTATACATAATACATTTAGGGTAAATTAAGCCTATTGTAATTGTTTGTAATTGCGGATTTAACTGGCCTCGTGTCGTAGTGGTAATAAACTCTACTACTGAATCGAAAGGTCACGGATTCATTCATAATTTATTAATAATTCTTTGTTTCTCTAAATCATTCATTCATATTCTTACCCTGCTCTCAACTAAATAGGGTTGGCACAACGTGTTTTCCTTTTCCACTCTCACCTATAAGATGTCATCTCAGTATTCACATATTTTACACACACATATAATTTTTCACACAGTCCACCCATACCTTTTTCGATCTTTCTCTTCTCCTATATCCATCCACCATCTCTCTAAATATGAAATTAAATAGCTGTGCTCAAAAATGTGTCGTCATATTTATTTACTTATTTATATTTATGTACACACATTTATGTTCACACTTTTTATACCCTGATAACAAAGACACTTAAATTTAGTGTATCATATTATGCGTATATATTTCAATGGCATTCCCAGCAAGTAATGTAAACATGTGAACTTGTTACGAGTTGATATTAACTAATTAATATAATTATGTTATACGAGGAAAAATCTGCAGTATGAATTTAGTGATTCAAAACTTACGACACAAACCAATTATATAAGAGTACAAAAAAATCACACAACATTATTCGAACAGTAAATTAGATTCCACGTTTGATTACAAAAGCAAAAAAAATCCTCAATCATCAGGTAAGTATTTAGGGTGTAACGCGGGGATCAGTCCCCCGAATAAATTAAAACGTACAAGAACGTTTACGTTACAAAAGTAACAAGAAAGCAATGGCGCGTAGTGTCAAGGAATAATCATTGGACCCAAAAATAGAATGCGATTTCTGTTTTAACCGGCTATAAATAGAGCCGGGGAGTTGGCGGGAGATTAAATATAAATTATGATTGCACGTTTGAAATGTTTTAAAAATAACTCCGTGCATTTATCACTATATAAGTTTATTACTGTTCTGATGATTAAAAACCTTATTGTTATTAGCATAGTATTAACAATCAAGTATATAATTCGATGTAATGTTTTTAAATGTATCGTTAAATAATAAATCATTAGAATACCTTTTAAGCTCTTCATTCCATCACGAAAACAAAGGGGCTTTGACAAGTTTGCTAACTAATCGATATCTACGGTGCCATCACAAATTAAACACTTAAAAACCGTTCGTGGCTTCGAAGAACTTATTTAAAAGTATTGAGATAAAATTAACTAAGTGAAATACAATGTTAAAGTATTTTTAGGAATCTCAATACAGTCGTATAAAAAGCATTTCCATCACAAATGTGCATTTTGAATTATCAATTTTGTATTTAGTTTATCAAATATATATAAGCGGATTGCATCAAAAGCATTAAGAGAAAGTCATATCAACAATGAACAATATCTGTAAACCGGGAATAAAAATCTAAAACATGTGAATGCCTTTAAAAAGGATATGAATTAAAAAAAAAACATCGTTTAAGAGCGGCCGTGAAACCGCGATATGGCCCGATAACAACCCCGAGCCCCGAGTTCAAACATATCTAGCAGCTGTCAGGCGACCGAGCTAAAAATATAAACGACAACTTGTAAATTACAAAATGGTTAACTTATCGCTCGGTAATAATATTCCTTAGATAATTCCTATTAACGCCCTTATTATCTTAAGGGAATTACGCATCAAGCCTCGATCTGATGTCTCATTACACTATATTATACAAAGTGGTAAATAATATGTTGTTTCAATTTTAACGTGACACTTTGGCTAGGTTATCATTTAACTACCAGTTAAACTGTGTTTAAGTATACTCTGCTTCATAAAATTCATAATACTGGCTGACAGACGATGCATAGATCAAACAGGTGAGTTTAGTAGCATAAAATATTGCATACAAAAAATATCTTAGTACTGAGAAATTACTTTTAAAGAGGGAGATAAATAGTAGGTTAGAAATAGAGTTAAAATCCTGACATGTTGTAGACGAGAAATCCTATCACACACACGTTTATTTAACCTAAAATCGATAAAAAAAAAACCATATTATCAACATATAAAAAACCTATAATAACGAATACCACACAACCAATCAATTAAAAACGAATATTAATAGTTGTTTGAAAACTACGTTTTTATCAAACTTTTATTTATTTTTACAATTAGTGAGATCTTTTGAGCATTTTAATAACTGTTTTAAAATATTGTGGGAAAAAATTCGTTGTATTAAGATATATTATACAGTAATGTATGTTTTGTTTAGTTTTAAATTTGTAGTAACCGTAGAGCTATATCTATTTAGTGTGATCATCTGTGACGTGTTATGTGTGTCTGTGTAATTTGTTTGCTCTTTTAATTTCGTATTGTAACATTAACACCATCGGCTGAAAATCAGTGCAGTATGCACATTTTGCTTAATGGGTTCGCCAATTGTTGGACATTTTTTTGTCTTTCTAATTTTTTAATGTAATTTTAATTTAGTTGTAAGGTTGCTCCAACAATAAAGTATTTCTTTCTTCTAATAAAACAAATAATTATGCAATATCACGTGATATATTAACTATAAATCTAAAACTAATGACTTTAACCACATGTTGTGGGATCTACATTCCAAGAGATGTAGTTAAGTTCATTTAAACTTAATCCATACCTGTCGAAACTTATTAACTTTATACAGAGTCTCCATCGTCTACGTGAGAAATGTTATTTAACTACACTCATGGACGTATTTAGAGGAAAGCAAAAAAGGTACAATCATAGAAAATATTTTATTGGTTTCAAATAACTAAGTAACTTATATATTTTTGCAAATCCTATACGTTTTGAGAGGTATATCATTCTATATGTAGTATGAAGTGGTAACCACATTAAATATACGTGTTTCAAGCACAAAGGTAAAGAGTAAATGAACGGCTACCACGACGCACATTTCTACATAACAAATATATGGTATTTTAACAAGTAAAATAGCACTTTATAGCAAAATAAACTCTTAGAATAGCTGTCGAAATAGAAGGGCTTTGTCTTAAATTTCAATCAACTTGTTTGATGTTTTAGCAATTCACGTAAAGAAAACTCAGAAACTATTAAACTATGCGAAATAACATTATTTTCACATACTTTACTGATCATATAGAGCAGCGGTTCTCAACATATTAGTGTGTGGCAATCACCTGTCAAGTTTGTCGTTATTTTTCCATGTATATATCGCGAATTTGTAAAAAGTATGCCAGTGCGTCGCTGAGTAAAAAGTTCGAGAACCGATGATAGAAAATATAAAGAGGGTATTTAGCGGATTTCTTTGTATTTTATTCATAATCTTGTGTTGTTTGACTCTATATTGGTAGGTGGTAGAGCCACGCTGGAGCTATTACTGGTTTCAGCATGAATGGGTCGGCTCGCCCGGGGTAGTACCACCCACTCACAGAAAACCGACGTGAAGTAACAGTGCTTGCATTGTTGCGTTTCGTTCGGTCAGTGAGAGCGCCGGAGACCCACCTCCCCTCCCCTTCCACTTTCCCCTTCCCTTCATCCCCCACCAATACAGGCTGGCAACGCACTTGCGACTCCCCTGGTGTTGCAAGTGTCTATGGACGGTGATGATCACTTACGTTAGGTGACCCACCTGTTCGTGTGCCTCCTATGATATAAAAAGAATATATATATATGAATGGTAGTTTACTTAATATAGTTACGTTATTGTGATAGTAAAGTTGATGGGAAATAATACCACGGAACATGTATTCTGAGATGTCACAAAAACTCTCCGGAAATTTGTAACAAGATAGCATTTCATTTAGAACATTGAATATGACCACAATACACTTGTAATATTATTACCTACTCGACAATGGCAGCGACAATCTAGAAGATGTCTAAGATAACATACATTAACTTCTTTATAAAATTTCTGGTTTCTATACACGACTTGTGAACAAATCGATCTAATTAATCATGTCATCTTCACCAACAGCTGTCGTCGTTTACGAAAACAAATAAACTATACTCTGGAATAAAACATCCGGATACGATTAGGTATAAAAAAAAATATAACTAAGTACTCGGGACAAAGATAAATTATTAGCCGGCTGAGAAACGAAATAAATTTACCGAACACTCGAAGGGAAGTGAAGATTATAACAAAAGAGTCGTTAACTATTAGGTTAGAATGCGTAGGCACATCAACCTAGAGGGTTAATGAATTGGGCACCCTCCGTTCAGTCGCCTCTTCTATTATTAGTTCTAGATCCTCGTTTTTAGAGGTTAATTAGGTAGGTAAGTAATAAGTGTCAACGTACGTGAAGGGAGTAAAGGTAAAACGGGGATCAATAGTTTATTTTCGACTGTGTATGCATGTGCCGGATGATTGGGGCAATTAATCGGATGCCATGACACCGGCCTTCTGCTAGACAGATGACGAGAGTTAAGAAATGAGCAGAGGCCATGTGATAATCTATGGAGTACAGAATTCATTGATAATTATCATTATATTTTTTTAATGCTAATTAACAACCGATATATATCAGCCGATAATTATATTGATATCCAATTAAAATTAATTAATCTAGTACCTTTCATCAGAAATTATGAAATTACTAATAATTGTTATTATTATTTATTGTAATGGTTGTCAACTTATGCAAACGGTGAAATATTGATTCGATGTCCGCAGGTTTGAATACAGACTTGTAACTGGAAATTAGAATCTGAGAAATGTCCTTTTAGTAGCACCGTATATAGTAAAAAAAAACGCTGAAGAAAAAAAGTTTTGTCCCAAAAATGGCGCTGACTGGCATTATTATCTACAATATTGGTTGAAACATTCAGTTTTGTTAATAATTTACTAAATGCTCATTTTAATAATAAGGCTTCAAGGATCGAAAATGCATACCGTTTAGCTGTTATTCAAAATGAAACGATTTAATAAATTATGGATTCTATAGGAAGTCATTCCTAAATTATAGTCCTTATAATGCTATCTATATATGTATTTTAATACTGCTATAATATATTTACCGGTCTTATATTTGCTAATACCTAACAAAAAAGTCTATTACAACAACAAAACTGCTATAACATACATACGAAATTTTAATCGGTATGATTTACAATGGAAAAATTGTCTAAAGGATGCTTTAGGAGCGTTGTAGTTAAATATACCAAAAAATAAACTTGGCACTGTATTGCCGACTCAATAATTTTTTTAAATTTGATTTCTAATTCGACCGAAATTATTGTTTCACTCTCATGTTCTGATCTCTCGTAAAGATATAGTAAGTACACTTATCAAATTTACAAGTAGAGGAATTCATAATCATTTTTTTTTTTCGAACTGACTACGCTATTGACCAAGCGAGGTCTTAACAGCTTCACCGGACTACAACTCATAATCAAGTAGAATCATTTCAGTATATTTAAATCGAGATCTCAACTTTGGACGCTAACTTCTGAATCTACATGTAATTTATACAATTATTCAACGAATAATATCTAACTTATGCGTAAAATCATAAATAAATGCTATATCATGCACTGAGAACACACAAAAACATAATGATATTAAATTATTATGATATAAACGAAAACTTATATTATTAATTGCATTCAGAGGCGAATTAAGCTACAGCGGGTCTTATATCGAATGTAACCACAGGGCCTCAGGTTTGGTATGGTAATCAAATAGTAGGGGGTAGAGCCACGCTTAACAGTAGGTGGTAGAGCCACGATGACGCTATATTATTGGGTTCAACATGAATGGGTCGGCTCGCCCGGGGTAATACCACCCTCTCATAGAAAACCGACGTGAAGTAATAGTGCTTGCATTGTTGCGTTTGGTTCGGTCAGTGAGAGCGCCGGAGGCCCATCTCCCCCCCCTCTCCTCTCCCCCTTCCTCCCTTTCCCCAAATACAAGCTGGCAACGCACTTTTAACTCCCCTGGTGTTGTTAGCGTCTATGGACGGTGGTGATCACTTAACATCACGTGCCACTCCTGTTCGTTTGCCTGCTATGACATAAAAAAAAAACAATCTTATCAAACTTCCCAAAAATTTAATGGATACTTACTAAATCTTTAAAGAGACTAACCAACTGTTCTACCAAGCACAGGTTCTCCAAACACGTGGGCCGCAAAATTTGTTACACCTGCTAAATCGTTACTGAAACCCTGCTCGAAAACAATACGCTGATTCTTAAAAACAAAAGGGCGTAAGTAAGAACTAGTTTATGCCGATATATATTTTTTAAATGTCACAATGTGGACTGAATAATAATCGCTCAACCTAAATACATAAAATAAACTTCAAGATTTTTATAAACACTAACGCTGTACGTTCGAGCCGGTTAGACGCTAACGGGGTTGTCGCGGGCGGTGTGCCAAAAGACTTATAACCGAGATATCGCGATGTTTATTGCAATTATTCCCGGATTTCGGGAACGTTCGCACCAGACTTCGATGAACTGTTCGTAGAATTCTGTCTAAAGTTCAGTGTGCGTTTCGTACGTTAACCCTTATATCGAACGCAATGAGAAACAGAACAATCAGATCATTGAGGTTAGTTTGTTTACTATAGACTGACCGCAACCGCTATACCGCGCCATAGGACTGTCTGTATAAGACGCACATTGGGTTAAAAAATCTAAATTAGATGCGTTATGATTGTAGATTTCCAAGACTTTAAGATTCATTTTATTTAAATTGGTTCTTTATTTGTAATTATCTTAAAATCAGATTGGATATAATTATACTGTAAGGGGGGTGGAGTGTAAGGGGTGTCGAATAACATCATAAGACTTGAGACACCCAAGCCAACCTCACCTGCACGTCGTGCACCCTGCTGAATAATGAACGAGGCAATGGCTAAAGCAACCCTACTACCCAGTAGGGTTTTACAGTCTGACTGGGTCGCAACCACCATGTATATGGCAAAAAAACCCGTCATAGTGATTTGCTTCTGTGGGTCGCGTTTCGGAACTAGCCTGTGCATATCTAGCTTTTCGCAGGCCGGCATGACAACGGCGACCGGCAATGGATAGTGTGTCACTCGGTGGTCGCCATTGTTTTTGGATTGTACTGTGATTACCATCAGGTACAGTGCAGTCATTTTGCCGGGTTACTATAAAAAAAACTCGTAAATATACGGCTTCAAAAAATCGTGCTTTTTTATCGTAAGATCTGTCTGACATTTCGAATCTCATGCGAGTTCAGGCTTTAATCTTGCCCTCTCCCCACCACGCCGCGCATACCTAAGGCGCAGAACCGCAGTTGCAGTCAGACTATAGAACGTGTATAGAGTATTTAACGTATTCTGGGTTTTTGCTACAATCTCTCCTTATCTTAAGTGAACTAGAGATAACTAATGCTTAAACTCGACAAGTAACTAAAATATAAAATTAAGGTCTGTCTATATAACACGTTCAATGCATTTCTAAAGGATGACTCATGATTGAAATAGGAAACTTATTTCAAGCTTTACTAAGATACAAAAATCATGTGTTATTTGGGCCATAGAAGGTATCCCTTACTTTATTTTTGGCAATCAATATTCGAGTAGATTGTTACCGCCATTGTCGACTAGCTAATTATATTACAGGTTTCTTGCGATCTTTTCAATGGACTAAGCATGGCGGCGGTTTTGTTAGAATTTTGCAGGGAGTTTTTGTGGCAAGACAGAATCCATCCTCATACTTCCCATCTACTTCACTTCTACATAATAACCAAACTATATTACCTAAATCACCACCAACATTTAGAACCAAGCAACTTGAGATTGTAAATGAAACATAAAAACTACTACATAACATTCCAACATAACAAAACGAGGCAATGGCAAAAGCGGGGTGGTAGGGTTCTACAGCCTGACTGGGTCGCAACCACCATGCATATGGCGAAAAAGCCCGTCATAGTGATTCGCTTCTGCGGGTCGCGGTTCGGGATCAGCCTGTGCATATCCAGTTGTTCGCAGGCCGGCATGACGGCGGCGACCGACGATGGATAGTGTGTGTCTCGGTGATCGCCATTGTTTTTAGATTATACTGTGCTTACCATCAGTGCAGTCACTTTGCCGTGCTACAATAAAAAAAAAGATCCTCTCCAATAAAGTGTTGCCATGATATTTCTTGTGATAGACTCTTGTTAATTAACATTATACCTAACGAATAAATATTACTAGAATATACTACATAGATAAAATGGACAATATAACTAGATAGGAATTTGACGAACGGTTTTTTTTTTCGAACTGACTACGGCTATTGACCTAGCAAGGTCTTAACAGCGTCACCGAACTACTAAGGCCTACCGCTTAAGGCACTCAGCCGATTTTATTTGACAACTAACTCAAGGGTGCACGGCACACCTCGGCTTGGGCTGTTGCCTGATACATGCAATTCGCGACCTATCTGAGCTAACCTAACTATTCATACATATATGAGTTGTTGAAACATATATGTGTACCAAGCATACATACCTCAACAACTCTTATATATATTTCGTATCGGATAATATTCTAAAGTATTTCAGTTTGATAAGGGAAAAAACCCTTCCACTTCCATGTGTAAGCGTGTATGGTTGCACGTGTGTGGAGGTGATATGTGACTTTGACGAACGATGTTAATTTACTAGTCCTAAATAATATGTTCTTTGAAAACAATATTTGTACGTAAACGTTTTTATTATGGAGACCCGAATGTTTTGTAGAAGAAAATATTCAGAGTGTTAATAGAGATGTCGCGCGATCTGTGGGTGTATGTAATGCCATCCTTGCTTTCCCGACATCCGAGGAAGCAAGAATGCTTTACAGGCTGGTTATGATTGGAATGAAAAAACGATAAATTATCGATTGTTTGTGTACATTTTGTTTTTTTTCTGTTATACTTTGTTGTTAATCACTGGGATGACATGGTCAATTTGTGACCAAACACCAATTATAAATAAAGATTATAAATAAATAAATGAGGAATGTTTTCCGTATGTTCGCGTAAAAGAAAAAGCATTCGATTCCGCAAGATATAGATTGAATATTTAGTAGTGTTTATACGATTCTTTTTGCGATTGGTTCACGTGTATTTTTTCGTACTTACCTATGCAGATACTGGCCAAGGTTGCAAAGCCGAGCACCTGACTATTGTGAGTTAATTAAAAATGTATCTATAGTTCTATATCTTGAAGCGACCTCAAAAAAGAGTCTATCAATTCGGTTGTATAGTTTTAACGTTTATTACCTCAGAACTTTGGCAAATTATTTTTGACGTGATAACGTCTTATAAATCGATGAACGCCGGATGCACGCATGAAAAAGCATGACTCATTGTCACGTTCCGCCTGAGCCGAGTGTACAAGCGAGAGCGCGGAACAAGCGATAGAGGCGCGTTCGGTCTAAGCGTTCGGCTTGTGACTCATCTATCCTCTTCCACTCCATGAACCGATGCGTCCGAGTCGTTATCACGTAAACCGTCCGTAAACCGACTTTACAGACAATCAATTTTTTTTATTAGAAAGGAGATCTTATTTTTATTTAATTAGCATTGGACCTTTTATTTCGGAGATACAGCACGGAGCTCTTAATAATCGAATAGGAAATGTATAGTGATTGTAGTAGCCCGGTGAAGCTGTCAAGACCTTGCTAGGTCAATAGCGTAGTCAAGAATTATTGAGATATTGGTAGTTTTATGATAAACTAAAAGTACCTACCTAATTATGATCAAGGATGTTCTGGTGCATATTTTGAGTAATTTTTTTTTGTTTTTTTTTATTTTTGTTAAAATTTTCTTGCAATATTTACTAGTTAGTTCTGGCGAGCTTGTTCTTGTGGTTGTCGTATTGTCGTTTCACGGGAACTGTTTTTGTTCATTATTGTCTGCGTTTTATTTTTCAATTGTAATTCTGTCATTACTGTTTTATTCCTATTCAAAATCGTAATAATATATATTGTAGGTAATACTGAGAAAACTTGTCCATTTATCAGTATAAGTTTCGTCAAAATCTGTGCAACCGTTTTGGAGAGTCCGAACAAACAATAAACACTTTAATTTTGTTTATATGTGTAGATGTACACGAAGCACGTATATTAAAGGAAATCCTTGTTTGAATTGCGACTAATCGAAGGAACCCTGTTGAAATATAGATGCATTGATAAACAATAATCTAGATAAGTCATGTTTTAATTACTCCTAACTCCTATCCTAAATGTAGAAATAGGAAGAAAAAATTGAAACGATGATAGCTCCGTGTAAACGAGACTGGACGCTGTCGAACAACCTCATTCGAATCTTGCAATGACAATGCCCTTTACAACGAGGAAAAACTTCACATAGAATTATTGTATGATGACATGTTATTTTTTTTCTATTAAAACCAGACCTGCAGTCTCGACCCGCACTATTTTTCGCGCCAATGTTTTAACAGAGAGAACGAAAAATGACTACAAACGAGAATAATGTAGCTTATATACAATTATTGATATTTATTTATTTACTAATATGGATATAGCCAACAGATATATAATAACAAACTGGAGTAAACTAAACTGAAGACCTACAACGATTTATCACATAGATATAACTTACACTATTAATAATAATAATAAAAATTAAATAATATAACAAAAAACACTGAGAAAGATTAGACAAAGAAAAAAAACAGAATAAGAATAAACGAAAAAATGAAATTGAGTACATTTATGAAAACTAAAATTAACGTATGGAAAAAAATCAAGATGGCACATATAATTAAGAATATTGAAATATGATTTACTGAATGTTATTTAAATGGTCATGGATATAAAATGTGTTTGATTTTCCCTTTCAATTGAAACGCTCGGTGGTCAAATATGTCTGATGAGATGTGCTCGGATGCGAGCTCATTGTATAAACGTAGATGTATTATTTTTGTAAGTTTCAAGGATGAATGTTTTAGGATAATCAAAATTGGTGTTAAAATTTAGAGAGTCTAGCAAGGAGGAAGATGACATATAGTTGTGCAGTAATTTGTGAAGATACACTAGATCATGTTGATTTCTCTCTCTGTATGGTGTAGCAGGGTGACCAAACTACAGATGCATATTCGACGACAATTATATTTAGCATTCTTATTTTGTTACCGTTAGGTTTCTTTATATTATAATTATTTTTGATTGTATTTTTACAATAGTAAAAAAATATTGCACATATGATTTGATATTACTTTGAACATTAAAATGAAGAAGTTGTTCGGGTAACTGCACTTCACAAGCAGACTCTTTGACTGTTGCCATTGACGACTGCAATGTAGCTTAACATTAGATGAAATTTATAAACACTAAAGAAAGAAAAAAAAGACAATTTGAAAAATAAACAATACATAATACTTTTAAAAAAAACTAACACTCGCCTCCATCATTTCGCACGGACGCAATACACTAATGCGATGTCATAAGCGTCCAAAAGATTTATAAAACATAAGATATAAGACATATAAAATATCTAATCATTTTTTTTGCACTTTGACATTTACAGTTCATCAAATTCAACCTTCGTAAATCTCGTCACATAAAACTTTTTTTTTGTTTTTCTTGCGTGTAATACATTATCTATGTTATCTTCTAAGACATTCAATGAAATGATATGCCGTAAAGGACAATCTATATCTAAATTAAAGTCGCAAGGTAACAAACATATTTATTTGCATAATGATTACTATATCATTAGAAAAACCTTGGCAAATAAATTAATTATTTTTAATAAGATGTAAATGATAAAAATGGTTACAGTGGGATATCCTTAGAAGATATATGTATAGCATTGAGGACTTACTGTAGGCCTTATTAACTCACTAGCTTCTGTTCGCAGCTTCGCCCGTGCTAATCTAGACTTGACTTGATGGTGGTAGAGCCACGCTGAAGCTATTACTGGTTCCAGCATGAATGGGCCGGCTCACCCGCGGTAGTACCACCCTCTCATACAAAACCGACGAGAAATAACAGTGCTTGCATTGTTGAGTTTCGTTAGGTCAGTGAGAGCGCCGGAGGACCACCTCTCCTCCTCTCTTCCCCCTTCTCCCAAATACAGGCTGGCAACGCTCTTGCGACTCCTCTAGTGTTGTTAGTGTCCATGGGCGGTGGTGATCACTTAACATCAGGTGACCCACCTGTTCGTATGCCACCTATGACATAAAAAAAACCTATCCTTTGGGAACTTTACATTATTTCTGTATAAGAAATACCCTAAGTGATAGCATAACAAACAAAAAACAAACCCACTTTCACATTTATAATATTAGTTACGATTTTATTGCGTAAAACATAACTTTGATGAGACTCATAAGGTAAATAACATTAGTACATAATGTAAGCGCAACAAAAATATTTCATATGATCTGACCACAATATACTAAATTCTCTCTACTTTTTATACGTATATGAGTCGTTAATTTTTAAAATAAGACAAATACAACTTCAGCCATTTATAAGATAAAAAAAATTGCAAAAAAAACAATGTTTTTTTTTATGTTGTAGTCGAAATCGTCTAAGAATATTATATAATATATTAAATTTTTTTATAGACCTTCATATTTTAAACATGTAAAATTTGAATATCATAGAATGAAACAAACAACATACAATGATAGTGAATACTGTATTAAAGGCCGGCGTCTAGTTTAGAAGAACTAAAGATACAAAAAAAGAAGCGTAAATAGAGACTTTATTCTTTAGAATAAGGCAAGCGGAAAAGTATTTTACCAGGTTATTTGTAACCAAACGCTCTCCGAACCACACATCTACAGAAAACTCCCAATCAAAAACAGACTGCCGAGCGCATCGCCCTCCTCAAACTTTTCAACATGGGATAAGCTTTTAGAAGTTCGATTTGAAACTAACAAAAAAAGCGACCGGGCCTTCCGGCCGAGTGGATCACTCGAAGTGTCAGTTGCAATGACCAATTCTTATTGGAGCCGAATGTGAGACCGAAACGCGAGTTGCCAGATGTTCTCGGAGAGCTGGAACGTACCGTTTCTAGAAACTTTTTTTTTTTTTCGAACTGACTACTCTATTGACCTAGCAAGGTCTTAACAGCTTCACCAGACTACGAATTACGTTTCTAGAAGCGTGTCGGGGGAGATTTATCACTTATCAGGGACGATAATTACTCTTTATCTACACTTTGTATTTTTTTAATATTTCGGTATCGCTAAAACATCTGCCAATGTCAATACTCTAAGTTATATCTAATAACATGATGCAATTATTTTTTTCTTTATTTTTATTGAGGGTTTGTTCAAAGAGAACACGCCACCCTCATCCATACTACGTACAATCACAAATTACCAAACAACTTACAAATATTCATCTTTCATAATACTAATAAAAAAGCTAAATTGAAAAA
>MU160360.1:60846-82473 GCA_015888305.1 Antheraea pernyi | reverse complement strand
ACTAATAATTGTATAAATAAAGCAATAATGTATTCTAAGAACACATATAAATACACAGCGCAGTTTTTTTTATTACTATTCTCGAAATATAATTTACAATAATATAACAATTTCATTTAAATTTGCGCTTAACGTTGCAACATATTTTTAATACGTTTCTAGAGAATTTAACAAAATGGCTTCCGTTTAATAACAAAGACTGCACATGCAAGGACGGCGGGTCCTAAACAAACAATGATTTCCATTAATGTCCAACAGTCGGACGGACAGGCACACACAACCATATATATTTATTGATTTATTGATCGTAAGGAGAAATCCCGACGGCTGTAATTTAAACACGCAACCCAAAAGCCAGCCGAATGTTTCGGTGATGCGTCGAACAGGAAAATGTTTGGACATGTTTATAGTTAAAATAAATCATTTTTATTTTACAACCTTTTTATAGGTAGCTTCCATGTATTCGTAAAATAGTTTAGGTTATATTTAATTGATGATATTTTGTTTATTTTACCGAATTATACCGGATGATATAATGCAGCTAATAAAACTTCGGTAACTGGAATTGAAATACGTTATTTTTTTACGAGTTACAATTGATGAAGATTATTATATATTAGTATGTTTATTTATGTTACAGACAGTTAAACACACGTAGATATATAAAGGTAACATAAATATACCATTTGACGCATGAATTATTCATAAGATAAAATCATATTTTGCAATGAGTGTTGCTTATTTGCAATTTTTGGACAGACTACTTCATACATAGTTTTGTGGTTCTATAATCAATATTTAACGTTTTAGGAAAGTTATTTAGCCACTGGTGATAGATATGTTGAGAAGTAAATAAGTTCCCGTTGTATGGACATGTCACAAAGACGAATGGAAGTCGTAACTAAAATGCATTTAGTATAAAGGTAGATAAAGAACGTATGGTTGGATTGAGTGAGAATGATATGTGAATAAAAGGTGTGATACTCAAATGACTGATAGAGGAGAGTGTAAGAGGGAAACATATTATGTCGACACTAATTAGATAGGATGACTAAGAAGACGATGATTAATTCAGGTAAATGCATATATTCTGAAGTGGTCTTGTGTGAAATGTTTTTTCAACAGTCAACACAAATGCATATGATATAACTTAGAATTATATCAAAATGTATTAATCTAAACGAAGCAATCATGTGCAGACGTTTATATGCCTTAAGCGTAAAAAAATTACTTATAATTTATGAACTTATTATAAAAATTTATCGTCATTCGTAAAATACGTATATTTTAAATCTCCCTAGTTTTCTTTGTTCCCATTTTACTCGCTAAACAGATGCACGCTTACTCGACGGGTTACCTGCGTCCTGCATCCACCCACTATCTATCTTTTTACCGCTATCGCTGTCCTTTTCTATCTTAATCATATTTCTCCCAGTACTATAAGGACAAACGATTTAAGCTCTACAAATTATTTTATTAATGTCAGTTGTAAGCCATTACGATGCGAGATATCGCTTTTGGTAACGACAATCTTTTTCTAACGTTTCTCTAATGAATACATGTTTTATATTCATATGTCGCGGTCGGGGTGCTTAAAAACTTGCTGTGATTTAGATTTGATACTATACGAATAATGATGAGATTTCCTTAGTTAATATTTCTTTTAATGATGCGTATAACTCTTTATAAAAAACATTTGTTCCTGTTTTTAAACGTAAAATATAAACATGACAGTGTTCGAAATGGAAACTTCTTTAGTTTTGTTTAGTTTTGCCACTCGATGAAACGAAAGACCGACATTAAAGAGACAAACGGTGGCTTTTTGTTTTGATTTAAATGTTTTCCTATGACACAGAACTTTCACTTCTATCGTGTTTTTTTACGACACACCTCGTTTTTATTGTTTATAGAACATTCCTTTATATAGGTCTTCGATACCGTTGTTTTCTAAATCAAACAACTCGTACACTATCATTCTACAATATATATGAATACTTAAATCACTCTTTAACAACTGAGTATGTATTCAATTGGCAAACAGTTTACTTCGATTCATTCCGATATACACGTATTCATTTGTGAATCATGCAATTTCGATTGTATGATTCACAAATGTATATATGTATGAATAGCTTAGAATAGTTAGCTAGGTCAGACGCGTCTTTTTCCAGGTAACAGCCCAAGCCGAGCTGTGCGTGCACCCTTGTGTACGTTACCTAAAACCCAAATCGGTTGAGTGCCTTAAGCGCCAACCTTAGTAGTCCGGTGAAGCTGTGAAGACCTTGCCAGGTCAATAGCGTAGTCAGTTCGAGGAAAAAAAAAAGTTTACTTCGTTTCGTTACTGTTTAGAATCCGAACACATTATTACTGTGTCGCCCTGGCGAAAGAAACTAGAAGGCATTTTATCGTGTAACCATCGAGCCAGTGCCTCTTCAATGTTTAAAAACATTTCATCTCACATGTACAGATAAAAAAACATGACAACCTGTTTATTTACATCATGCAAGATAACGCGCGATTGTATGTAAACTCGACCAGAGTAAATTGCCCATAAACTTTGATGGAACGAGCTGGTTTACATAGACAACCTTCGAGTGTGCCTTCAAACCCATTGGGATTTCACAGCAATTTATTTACGCGCCCAATTTACACGATTGGATTTTTATCTTCTTGTTAATTCGCGTCGCACCCGAGAGACACGAATGAACCGTTGAAAATAGCTTTGAAAGTGATACATGCGTTTTTATTTTTATTGTAATAATTAAAGGAAAAGCATTTATTTTATCTTTTGTTATAAAAATGTGCAACGGAGTGTAGGTTTAATGGATTATGTCCATTCACAATCAACTTTATATCGTTTTTGCATACTCGTGTCTTCGTTTTTAATTCTACATTATCATATATTTATCTATTCTGTTTTATATATCTATATCTGTAGTTAATATCTCTATAAGTTCAAAGAAATATGTTAATCGCTCTCGATTTGACATCATTTTACTAATTTTTATATTTTTTTATTTTACCAGACTAATCACAATATACGAACTTGTTTTGATGAAACTTGATTATACAGACAATATACAGTAGGTATATACAATGGCTGTGACCACAGCTCCGCACGCTTTTCGTGCTATTATTCATTTATTTAGTTGCTTTTATTATTTTTTTGTAATGAATAGTAGATAGATAGTTACAGATATTTTTTTTTTCGAACTGACTACGCTATTTACCTAGGAAGGTCTTAACAGCTTCACCGGACTACTAAGGCCTTAAAGCATTCAGCCGGTTTTATTTGACAACTAGCTCAAGGATGCACGGCACACCTCGGCTTGGACTGTTGCCTGATACATGCAATTCGCGACCTATCTGAGCCAACCTAACTATTAATAGATATATGAGTTGTTGAAACATATATGTGTACCAAGCCTACGTATCTCAGCAACTCTTATATATATTTCGTATCGGATAATTTTCTAATCTATTTCAGTTTGATAAGGGAAAAAATAAAACCCTTCCGCTTTCCACTTGTGTAAGCACTTATGCGTGCTTATGAATTTTCATGGTGGTGTTCTGAACGGTTTAGAAATTCATGCGTTATAGCTCCATCTAGTGTCGATTTTTTTTAATTATATTAAACTATCAAGACTCTGCTCGTGTGATATACAATAGTTTTCAAATAATATTGTTTATTTTACTTTTAAGTATTTATTGCAGAATGTTTTGTACACGATATTACCTAAGAGTTGGACGTAATTTGAGTGCTGTAAAAGACAAATAATATATTAATATTTAATCACAATTAAGAAATTATTTAATCTCATTAAAATTTATTCATTTATTTTGTAACGTAAAGACGGTAACGACAAAGGTCAAATTTCGCATTTGTAATGTAGTATGAATTTTCATAACGATCGGTAGAATGGTAAAGAGTTGATATGCAACGCCACCTAGTGACCTTTTCTAGTAAAATAAATAGCATAGAAACCTTCACTGTCGCAAGCGTTTAAGTGTACCTTTTTTAGTAATCGCTCAAAGGGCCATCTTAATTATCTGTCAATACAAACTTATATAGATGCATAATCATACATAGCGAACAAATTTATAATTTAAACATATAAAAAAATCAGTGTCTGTTTACAATGTCAACACAGATTTTTACTAAGTGGATGAAAATGCATCTACAGTACTTATTATATAAGTAGTGGTAAGGCTTTTTCTAAGTTCGTCTATATAGGCTACCACTATCAAGATGAAAATATTTTCCAAGCATTGGTTGGTGTTTTCTGGAGGCTGCATTTAAGAACCAGTTCCTTCTAGGCTTAGTGTATTTATCAGATGAGATAGTGGTAAAAAGCTAAAATCTTTTAGGTATAAAAAAGAAAAAAGAAATCAATTTTTTATCGGTATATTTGTTTGTACCGGATAATCCTCAAAACAGTTATAACTGATTTTAACATAATACACACTCAAATAGCTGATGTTGTAAGGAGTAACTTAGACTACTTGTATTCTAGTAAAAAATAGAGTTCCACGCAAATATAATAAACTAAGATAAGACATAATGGTACGCGCACCCTTATACAAAACAAATTTTTTTTTGCTAAATCCTACCCGAAGTGCGAACGAAGTCGCGAATAGTTATGTAGTGTTTTTTATTAAGCAATGCTGATACACCAACCGGTTTTCAATATAACATGGTATATGTACACGCGATATTTATTTTTTTCGTTGGTAAAACAATTGATCACGAATCTCTGTCAATTATTCCAAAACTTGTTTTGTTTCTTATCAATTGGTATTATTACAGTACTTTGCAATTCTTTAACCATTTTTTTAACTCGTAACAAAGTGACAGGCGTTCATTCCGTAATATACTGTTGAGCAATTTAACAATTTTCACTGGTACCATTATACCGGTGTAAAATCTATATTATTAAATATATTGAACTGTCTGTTCAGAGTAAGCGTCGAAACGGCTAGGCTGAACCGATTTCGTCGAGAATTTTATTCAAGTTACATAACATAACGCTTTTCCGTATAAGGTAAACAGCAATAATATTAACTATTATTATAACTGCTTTTGTATGCGAATTGAAATCGGTAAAAGGATTACTTAACCCTTAAGGTTCAATAAGATTAACAAAAAAAACAGTGCGTGTATAAGTGTGTACACGTGAAGAAACTGAAACTTCTTTGGTTTATAAGTATTAAGTTATATAGGTATAATATAGGAGAATTCTCATAAACTATATACTTACTATACGAAGTCCCGTAGTATAAATACTTAACTATATTATTATATACTATTAACATATATATACTACAAATTTTGATATACTACTAGACAGACACACACAAATTTTTCCCTACCGTACCATAAGAAGTTTTATTTCAAAAATGCAATTCATAAGAAGCAGCACTTCCACACAACCATTTTCATGAGAACAATATCGCGCTAGTCAATATTTACTATGATAAAAAGAAAAAAATAGATTTTATAATCGATAAACTCAAAAAATACATGAACGTATTTTAATTTATTTTTTTTACTTACAGAAAGCTAAATTATCAGTGAGTAACATATTACTTTCAAAATCTGCATTAACACTAACGAAGCCGCGAATAAGAGCTAGTATATAACATATGCGTGAGTCAAATGCATGAAATTAGATGTCTATAACGAATTGTGATGCGCGAACCTTCCTCACTGCTCGTGCCTTTACGAGCTATATTAATTCAATATGCGTCCGTGTGGAACGGCCTAAGGAAGAATTATAATAATTAAACCTCAGACCGTAAGCTGCCGATATCTATTAACTCCCATTTAAGGCTTATTTATTACTACATTTCCTTTCTCCCATAAATTGCACGTTAATTACTTTCTTTGAAAAATTTATGTTACTTATTATATCTTAGTACTTCACCCGGCGATAGAATAATTATTAAGTAGTCCGGGCTTTGACTTATTCCAAACGAGTTTCCTTTCCTAGGTTAATTACTGAACGTCATTAGAAATAATTTATTTTCATTATTAGTGACGAAGTTGCTAATGAAGTGTCCAGCTTTATTGTAAAACGAGAAAAATACGGTAACGTATTTTATGGTAAGCTAAATAAGAATAGACAAGAGTCCGTCGAGATGTCTATAATCTATTTGCGGTCATCACTGTTATGCAGGCCTGCAAGCTTCTCGCAATCTGAATATATATGAACTAGCAGCAGGCCACGATTTTGTCAGCAGTTGTATATTTACAACGGAGTTATATTTGTATAGTGTATTTTATGGTGGTAGAGCCACGCTGAAACTATTACTGGTTTCAGCATGAATGGGTCGGCTCGTCCGGGGTAGTACCACCCTCTCATAGAAAACCGACGTGAAGTAGCAGTGCTCGCATTGTTGCGTTTTGTTAGGTCAGTGAGAGCGCCGGCGGCCCACCTACCTTCCCTAATCTCCCTCTGCCTCCCCTAATCCCTTCCCTCCAAAGGGTGACAACGCACTTGCGACTCCTCTGGTGTTGTTAGTGTCCATGGACGGTGGTGATCACTTAACGTCAGGTGACCTACCAGTTCGTTTGCCACTTATGATATAAAAGAAGGAGTATATAATATATTTATTTAATTAAAAAAAAACTATGATATATGTCGTTTTTAGTTTTTAACTGAATCGCTAAATACCAATTTTTATAGATCTAAGTTCAAAAATGACGGATTTTCATCCTCTGTATTATAAACACCAATTTTTTTTGGTTGAATTTCTAAATATCTTTCTTTAGGATCACCTACAGTGTAAATCTATAGTAACCTAAAAGCTGTACATTGATATATCTACCAGTCGGTTATTTTTTTATATCTATATAACAGATGATTCCTAAACACGACAAATTAAAAGTTGAGTAAAAGCCAGTGTCGTATATTCGTTTAGTTAAGTTTAAGCTTCTTTTAAATTCGTTATTGGCAACCAATCTTTTAATAGATTGTCGAGTAGGTGATGACACTATAAGTATCTTGCGATCAAATCAATGAATTAAACAAGATGGTGGCCATCTTGTTAGAACTTTCCAAGGAGTTTTTGTGGCAAGTCAGAATCCATGCTCCGTGGCCTTATTCTTCTTTACCACCCGCATAACTTGTACACAATAACCAAACTATATTACGTCAAACACCACCGATTTCATAAATTATAGAGCCAAATAACACAATATTACAACTAAAACATAAAATCCACTACATGACCTCCCAAGGTCCCGCCAAAAACTTCGAAGTTTAATCTTTGAATGCAATTAATATTCCTCAACTCTTATGCTCATAGATACGTGACATTTTTATTTAAGTCTTCAAACACAAATCTAGCACAGTTTGTTAATTACCTTATTGACTAATCTTGTTGCATTATTAATATAAAACGAGTTTATTAGAATTAATTACAGTGTGTAACTCGTTTAAACCGTAACGACACGGGCTGATTTTAACATGCCGATGTCAGCGTTTTTTATCTGTGTGTGTTATGACAGCTGTCAAAACCGGATTATTAGATATGACATTGTATTATTATAGATAGATATTCGAAGGAAATCATTATCATATACGCATATGTCTTGTTATGTTACGTACTACCGGACTTTGAACAGTTTCATGCTTAGGGACATAAATCTTTTGTAGTCAGCATTTTAATTTTTTTTTATATATTAGCTTTTCTAGCGGCTTCTCTCGTGTTAATGTAACTTGATATATCTCCCGAGAACAGTACATTTTTTTGGAGATTTTAGACTCTTATATTCTTTTCAATAAGGAAATCATTATCATATACGCATATGTCTTGTTATGTTACGTACTACCGGACTTTGAACAGTTTCATGCTTAGGGACATAAATCTTTTGTAGTCAGCATTTTAATTTTTTTTTATATATTAGCTTTTCTAGCGGCTTCTCTCGTGTTAATGTAATTTGATATATCTCCCGAGAACAGTACATTTTTTTTGGAGATTTTAAACTCGTATGTCCTTTTAAGAGCTCTGGACAACGAGTGTGTAAAATTTCACGATGATTAGTAATCATATTATTATTAGGTCAAGTAAAATAAATATTATAAAATATAATAAATAAAATTATAGTACAAAATATTAGTAGATTAAATGTTTAAAGATTAAATACAACGGCAAAGAGAACTAATATGAGGTGTCATTGACCTTGATTTGTATTTCAGATTTTGTGGAAAACCCGGATTGCTCAGTTCTGACGTAAATTTCTTGCATTTTTATTAAGTGTTAATGTTATCCAAAGATTACTGACGCTTGTTAACATAACGCAGACCAAAGTGTTAAATACCGTAACGATAGTTAACTAAAACGTCGAACAGAATGATAAAACGTAATTATGATAATAATCAAAACACTACGCCCGGGCCAGCAGCGAAGCGAGGCGGTCACTTTGTGGTCTATTTTGCATCGTCGAACAAGCGGTACCATCAAAGCCGTAATCACGGCCCAATACCATATGCCGGTGAAACCATCTAACCACCGGTAAGGAGAGCGCTAAAATGACGCACGATCAAAATTCCATAATTAAATTCAGATTTCTGGTTTATAAATTCATTTAATTATTATAATTCAAAGATATTCACAACCTTAAATTCTTAATTTTTTAAATCATTATGTAGATGACCCGAACATTTAAATTTAAATAACATTAAATATGTATTTATAGAAAAACTAGATTTTTTATTATTTGTAAATGGTTAGTCGAAAACGACTCTAAAATTTGGTTAAAATGTTGTGTTACAACAGTGTTGTATGTAGTTGTTGTTGTATTGTATAATTTTAATGGTGGTAGAGCCACGCTGAAACTATTACTGGTTTCAACAGGAATGAGTCGGCTCTCCCGGGGTAGTACCACCCTCTCATAGAAAACCGACGTGAAGTAACAGTGCTTGCATTGTTGCGTTTCGTTCGGTCAGTGAGAGCGCCGGAGACCCACCTCCCCTCCCCTCTCACCTCTCCCTCCCCTAACCCTTCCCCCCAAAGGGTGGCAACGCACTTGCGACTCCTCTGGTGTTGTTAGTGTCCATGGACGGTGGTGATCACTTAATATCAAGTGACCCTGACCTGTTCGTTTGCCACCTATGACATAAAAAGAAAAAAAAAGTGTTTTACTTGCCAAGTTTATCTAGGCTTTTATATATTCACTTAATAACTCTATTACTAAGTAACAGAAAAAAAACTTTTAATGGGTATATATTTGTGTATGCAACAATGTTTATGTACTCGTCTTTGATATGTAACATAAAATCAATTTGCTTATGTAATTAATACTTTGCATATACTTGAAGTAGTTTTACCAAGTTAGATTCCATAATGATTTAGCTAATCAGAATCGATTAGTGTTTACTTATTTACTTCTAATATAAAGATATTAAGGTGTACGAGGTTGCACTTATGTAATAATATTTGGAATTACTGATCCTGTTATAAGAAGTATTTTACGGATATATGATTATGTTCACGCTGATTAGTATAGCTTGTTTTGTGGTGCATAAATAAATCTTGTGCTATTTTGCCTTCCATATATATTCTTCGAGAAGGGACTATCAATGGAAAGCAAGTATAAAATATGTATGTACTTATATTTTATTACAATTTTACCAAAGGATACATTTAGATATATTTCAAATTAAATGTGATCGTTAATTTAATATTATATGCATAATTTGCATATAAGCTTAATTTAAACTAGTACTGCGATTAGTTTGTAGTGCAAAAGATCAATATTAAAATTACTGTTGAAAAACTACAGTTCTGAAAAAAATATTACGTGCGACATTTTACCTCTCCATTTCTTTAATCTAGTATTATTTTTCGTGTATTGAGTAACGAGCCATGGTGTTGTTACATAGTCGGACATGATGAACAACGCATTGGATGCGAAAGGTGGGCGTTCAAGTATAGTTTATTTAACTCTTTTTACAACGTTGGCAATTACTAACATTATCACATAATGAGATATCGCTAAGACGTTCAACAATGAAAGAAGGCCTAAGAAATTTTAGGTTACACCCGTTAATCTAATATATTTATACTTCAAATCCATCATTGTAAAAAGATAATAAGTGTATGTTTTAAAGAGGACAGACAATTCCGTAAATTTATGAACGTGGTAATTTTTTCGAATTTTTTGAACGTGGTAATAATATATACAGATAGTTTTGCTGCTTGCATATACGCTTAATTTAAACTAGTACTGCGATTAGTTTGTAGTGCAAAAGATCAATATTAAAATTACTGTTGAAAAACTACAGTTCTGAAAAAAATATTACGTGCGACATTTTACCTCTCCATTTCTTTAATCTAGTATTATTTTTCGTGTATTGAGTAACGAGCCATGGTGTTGTTACATAGTCGGACATGATGAACAACGCATTGGATGCGAAAGGTGGGCGTTCAAGTATAGTTTATTTAACTCTTTTTACAACGTTGGCAATTACTAACATTATCACATAATGAGATATGGCTAAGACGTTCAACAATGAAAGAAGGCTTATGAAATTTTAGGTTACACCCGTTAAACTAAAATATTCATACTTCAAATCCATCCTATTGTAAAAAGATAATGCTTAAGTGTATGCTTAAAGAGGACAAACAATTCCATAAATTTATGAACGTGGTAATTAATATATTCCATTTTTTTGAACGTGGTAATATATACAGATAGTTTTGCTGGCGGAAAACCATTTAGTGACAGTTTAAAAACTGCTATCATTTAACAGCTTTTATTATTTAGCCCATAAGATCGTAGTTCCTCTATAACTTTTAACGTTTCCGATCTTTTAGTCCCTATTTACCGAACAAACGAATTTTAACGATGTCTTTAATCGGATCTAGTGGAACCTTGAGTATTTATTGCCCAAGAACCGAGCGGTTTATTGTGTTCTATTTCTTATATTGTTACTGATGACGTACCAGAATTGTAAAGAACATCAAAATATACAAGTTTCCTTTTTAAACAATTATAATAATTGGGTTTTGTTGATCGTATGATTGTGAAAAGTGTATTTATTTTATGTACGATTAGATTGTTAAGATTCTGTTTCATTACCTTTCAGCTTTTTTAAATCGAATGGTTATGGAACATACTTTCGACATATTTAAAGTTCGATTCCTGCCCTGTTGACATTGTGAGAATATGTACAAACTCAGAAATTAGATCATATGCTGTTTAAAAAAAAGAAATGTCTCTACAACGTGATGATCAAACTTTAATAGAAAAGTTGTCAATCACATTCTAAATTATGTACTAGTGTTACGTTTAGTCTATTTCGTTCAAGTGTATTTCTCTATTATATAAATCTTAAGTTTATTTTTATAAAACACGGTTTAAAGAAAACAAAAGTTTATCACATACAGACAGACAGGTGGTAGAACTAAAATGATATAATGACTTGATGATTTCTGGAATTTTAATCGTCTGAGACTACATTTTGCTGAGGGTTTTAATCTTTAATTACTATTTTATAGTCGGAGTAACTGTGGCAGTCGTGTCAATTGTAATTTAACTTCACAAACTTTTGTGAATAAAATAGCTAGATATTTATTAATAAAATAGATATTTAAATATCGTGCAATTTATTTCTTACACCCACCACAGACATTCTACAAACAGAAACTGCTGTAAAATACATCTAAAGAGAAGTTTGGTATTATCGAAATTGATTGAGTTACGAGTATTTATAAAAATGCGTTGATGTCTTTTCCAAGGAATTTGTTATGTGACAAACAAGCTCGACATTTTAGTTTATCATTTTCATTTGAGGCTTTACATATTTTGTATATTCATACAGGTTTTCTTGTACCATCTAGACTGCGAATAATGACTACAGTAGTATACTTAAAAGAATAAAAAATACATAACCCCGAAATAATATGTATACTTTTTACAAACACAGTAATATATACAATATATAGGTTTACTAGCTGTCGTGCGTTCTTTAATCGTAAGATAATAAATCAGTATTATATTAAATTATATAATAAATTTAATCATGCCATGAAGATGATAGCTGTAATAATTATTCTTTTTATCTTAGGACACTATCAAATAAAATGCGCTTGTAACATTCTTTATACCCACGATTAGTTGTTCGCAACGAAAACCAATTTAAATAAATATCAAGAAGGCATTTACAAGAAAACGCTTTCGGGTTGTGATACCTACATACCAATTTACACCCTCCCGTTTGACCAGAAGGCTTACATCGGAAAAACAACAAAAACCTGCACCTCGAGTCATTCTCGTTAGTGAGATGGGTAGCGTCAACACCTACCTAACATGTAACAATGTTTATTCATCGAAAATCACGTCTTAAGTAAACAAAAATAGATTGCATAATTCAAAAAGCAATTATGGCGTTTACGACGTTTTGACTACCGAAGGTTCCTCTTGTTAGTAAATTTATTGTTACCCGTATGAGGTGCCATCCTCTTTTAACTTATAGATTTATAGTTACAGAGCTATTGCGCTCTCTTTCTAATCGTTACGGCAAGGTCGCCGCGTTGCGTCGGTCGACTCGTTAAAAGCTCTTAACGAGAAGCGAAGGAAAGCACGCGATTCTATGATTCTCAAAGTTTCATCTTATTAATTTAAAGTAGTACATAATTAGTAATATTTATTTTACTGATTTATACATTTATGACATGATACTTACAAACATATTAGGTAATAATGTGACACCGAAGTGAACGAGAAGTGTCATTATATGTTCTCTTTAATTTTCTCTGATAACTACGTCGTTATAATAATAACAAGCAAATACATACTTACTTATATGAAATGTAATTGGATATATTTCATGATAAATACTCATAGTTTAGGAACACTGGGTTACTTGTTTTGAAGTATACTTTGCGCTTATCTCTTTCGCACCTGAATACTGCGTATTTTTCTGTTTCAACACATCCTATCTCGCTCGAATACGGGAACCATCCTGTCAAAAGATGAAGGATAAACTTAGATAAGCGAACATTGTCATTACCTAGTATAAAACAAAGCCCCCTACCGCGTATGTCTGTCTGTCTGTTTGCGATAAACTCGAAAACTACTGAACGGATATTCTCGCGATTTTCACCAGTAGATAAAATGATTCATGGGGTAGATTTTGGTATATAATTTGTTAAGGATTTATTTTACAATCGGAGCGCGACAACGTCCGACGGGTCCGCTAGTGTGTAATAAAATATATATTCAAGAGAAGGAGTGTTTGTCAAAGTATCTTGAATGGTATTATGGTACTTAAATAACGCGATGTGACATTTTGTTTAACAATCGTGTGAATTGACGCAATAATGATACTTTCTACTATATTAGTGTAAGACAAAAACAACAATTTAATATTCAATAATATTTAATGTATTCAATTTAATACCTTCCTCTCCTTTTCATACCCGAACCACGCGTGCTGGGCTCCGGAGCCATAGTTTTACGGTAAATCCTATCTGGGCACGAACTAAAAAGTTCGCAACTTCTTATCTCTGCCGTACCGTGAAGCTGTGGAACAATCTCCCGGCCAGTGTGTTCCCTCCTTCCTATAATATGGGGTCCTTCAAGCGTAACGTGAAGAGACATTTAAGCAAGCCGGCATGACAGCGGCGACCGGTGAGGGATAGTGTGTCTCTCGGTGGTCGCCATTGTTTTTAGATTATACTGTGCTCACCATCAGGCACAGTATAGTCACTTTGCCGTGCTACGATAAAATAAAAAAAAAACAATTTTATTCTCATTCGGCTTCGTCGTTATTTTTATAATTATGTAACGTCTGCTTACATTTGAACTCTTATGTCCCAGAACCGCATCCGAAATTATGGTTATACTGGTATACTTGTTTATTACAGTGGAGGCAATGCTCTCTCGCGTTCGCGCTCTGAACCAAACAAAAAGATTATTTTCTGTGGAAAACTGTTCGCTTGATCGCCTCGTTATCGCCCATCGATTTATATTCCACAGCGGTCGGTAGTATTTGCCTCCGTTTAGAATTATTTTTATAGAAAATCCTTTATGCTTTATATATATATTTAAGGTAAAGTGGAGTAAACATAACAATTTTTTTTAAACATAAATATATTTTACTTAGAACATTCTTTGTAAATAATGTTATCTGTTTAACATCCTCTCAACATGCGCAACACACTTTAATCCTTAGTTATTTTTGAAGAGGCAGGTATCAAAATGGAAGAACAGGCTTTTAAATATCTTGCCAATTGCTTAACATTATAATTGTGCATTACATGATTTATTATTGTTCAAGATTTATAACAGACTTGCCTCAGCCCGCGACTTCGTCTGCGTGGATTTGTTACTTTGGGCTAACGCTAACAACACGCAGCGGAAGTTCGCAAGAGGAGAAAAAAACGATTTTGAAACATTCTTCATTGGTGCTCCGCTTCTATTGGTCTTAGTGTGATGATAGCCTATAACTTTTTTTTTTTTTTTCGAACTGACTACGCTATTGACCAAGCAAGGTCTTAACAGCTTCACCGGACTACTAAGGCGAGCGCCCAAGGCACTCAGCCGATTTTATTTTGACAACTAGCTCAAGGGTGCGCAGCACACCTCGGCTTTGGCTGTTGCCTGATACATGCAATTCGCGACCTATGTAAGCTAACCTAAGCTAAGCTAACTATTCATACATATATGAGTTGTTGAAACATATATGTGTACCAAGCATACATACCTCAAATATTCTCGTGATTTTCACCAGTACATAAAGTGATTCATGGGGAAGATTTTGGTATATAATTTGTTAAGGATTTATTTTACAATCGGAGCGCGACAACGTCCGACGGGTCCGCTAGTGTGTAATAAAATATATATTCAAGAGAAGGAGTGTTTGTCAAAGTATCTTGAATGGTATTATGGTACTTAAATAACGCGATGTGACATTTTGTTTAACAATCGTGTGAATTGACGCAATAATGATACTTTCTGCTATATTAGTGTAAGACAAAAACAACAATTTTATTCTCATTCGGATTCGTCGTCATTTTTATAATTATGCATTTTATTTATAGCATCAGGCACAGTATAGTCACTTTGCCGTGCTACGATAAAATAAAAAAAAAACAATTTTATTCTCATTCGGCTTCGTCGTTATTTTTATAATTATGTAACGTCTGCTTACATTTGAACTCTTATGTCCCAGAACCGCATCCGAAATTATGGTTATACTGGTATACTTGTTTATTACAGTGGAGGCAATGCTCTCTCGCGTTCGCGCTCTGAACCAAACAAAAAGATGTTTTTCTGTGGAAAACTGTTCGCTTGATCGCCTCGTTATCGCCCATCGATTTATATTCCACAGCGGTCGGTAGTATTTGCCTCCGTTTAGAATTATTTTTATAGAAAATCCTTTATGCTTTATATATATATTTAAGGTAAAGTGGAGTAAACATAACAATTTTTTTTAAACATAAATATATTTTACTTAGAACATTCTTTGTAAATAATGTTATCTGTTTAACATCCTCTCAACATGCGCAACACACTTTAATCCTTAGTTATTTTTGAAGAGGCAGGTATCAAAATGGAAGAACAGGCTTTTAAATATCTTGCCAATTGCTTAACATTATAATTGTGCATTACATGATTTATTATTGTTCAAGATTTATAACAGACTTGCCTCAGCCCGCGACTTCGTCTGCGTGGATTTGTTACTTTGGGCTAACGCTAACAACACGCAGCGGAAGTTCGCAAGAGGAGAAAAAAACGATTTTGAAACATTCTTCATTGGTGCTCCGCTTCTATTGGTCTTAGTGTGATGATAGCCTATAACTTTTTTTTTTTTTTTCGAACTGACTACGCTATTGACCAAGCAAGGTCTTAACAGCTTCACCGGACTACTAAGGCGAGCGCTTAAGGCACTCAGCCGATTTTATTTTGACAACTAGCTCAAGGGTGCGCGGCACACCTCGGCTTTGGCTGTTGCCTGATACATGCAATTCGCGACCTATGTGAGCTAACCTAAGCTAAGCTAACTATTCATACATATATGAGTTGTTGAAACATATATGTGTACCAAGCATACATACCTCAACAACTCTTATATATATTTCGTATCGGATAATATTCTAAACTATTTCAGTTTGATAAGGGAAAAAAAAAAAACCCTTCCACCTGCATGTGTAAGCGTGTATGCGTGCACGTGTGTGGAGGTGATATGTGTAATGTTGTCGCAGTGATGTAAGATTTTGTGTCACTGTATCGCGCGAGCAGCGTACTCAAGGGCTCCACGCCGAGGGAACGGACCTAGGCTTGAGCTGCTGCTGAGGGGGGCCTAGTCTGGTATAGCCTATAACCTTCCTTGATAAATATGCTATATAACACTGAAAGAATTTTTCAAATCGGACCAGTAGTTCCTGAGACTCACAAACGTTACGTCTTTATAGTATTAGTATAGATATGGTATTTTATAAACTTATGCTGCCAACAGTTTTTTGATCACATAAGATCTACATTCGATGTTATGGAGCATAAACCTTTATTGTTTTGGACAGTGCACATTTTTTTTTTTAAATAAAACTATCTTAGCTGCGAGTGAAGCAGCATATGTAACTTATTATCTTATAGGTTTTATAAATCGTTTACGTTTTAATTAAGCTACATACAAATCATTTCCTCTGCATAATAATTTGTCAAATCGACATGTGTACGCTCGATCAATCAGACACACACGTTTATAATGTTGCCGGAAACAATTCAAAGATATAAGGCGATGTACACACTTAAAAGCAAACGTTAAATAAGAACATACGTACACGACACAGATGTGGTAACGGCCCACGTGCAAGACGCTTTCGTGCACTCTGTAATGATTCTGAACGAGGCACGGACGTATTTCGAAAATCTCTTTGAAATCACCTACGATCGACGGTCAACAATAAACTCGCATCGTCATCCTTTGATCGAGGGAATCGACTGTCAATCCAGACGGTATTTTAAAAGCTTAACTCTTGTTATTATGGACGGATCTCGAGTGGCTTTTTAAAACGTGTCACTCAGATGCTCGTTAAATGATGATTCGATTTGAAATCGTTGGGTGATTGTTCAGAAAATTGAGCATTTGTCGATGTTTGATGCTAAACAATTCCCGTCTGACTGACGGTTCAAAATGTTTTAATAAAAAATATGTGATAAAAAAACTATTTAAGTTATACTTCTTTTGGCGCGTTAGGGATGTAGCGTGCTGGCCATTTATATTGTCTTTGGCCTTTTTGAATATGAACGACATATTCGATATGACAGACGGATTTATATTTTTCCTCAAGTTACAAGTCCATAAGTAAAAGTCTCGAAAGTCAGTGTTTAATTTATCACATATATTATATGAACACGCCCCCAAAATTGGTGACCCCGACGTGATGAATACGCAACCTTCTGATATGAACGAATATGTAGTTCATATTCAAAAAGGCCAAAGACAATATAAATGGCCAGCACGCTACAGGGAAAAATGATTTGTATTTGTTGTTTGTATTTCTTTGTATTAAAACTTTCAATGTATTAAATACCTTTTTTCTATTGTTAGTGTCGTTTTTTTCTACAAACGTAGAATATGGAAAAATATAATAAAATTTTTGAAAAGATTTTTATCTTGTTACACCAAAGAAGTATAACTTCTAACTCCTGTACATAAATACTCGTACACACACACTTTTTTTTAACTTGTTTGTTACACGGCCCGGATACCAAGGGAGGAGATTTTATTTCTAACTAGTTTATTGTTACTGACTTAGTTATTATGAAAACACGTTCATTGAAAGCGTAACAAACAAACAAACTCATTTTCGCATTTATAAGGATAAGAACCATAAACATCTGAGTACGTAAAAATGTCAGTTTTCGTAACTCCAGCACAACAACCCGAGAAAACTTTCAACAGACAAACTAACTCCAGAATTAGTTTATGCTAACATTTTTGTAACGGATTTCCTGTCAATATATTACAAATATTATTATATTAACCTATAAAATTTAGCAATTCGATCAAAGCAAGCCGTAAACGATCCCCTTGATTATTCTCGTCGTTTATTATACGAATTAATTACACGGTTCCAGTTAGTTACCCCATTTCTCGTAATTATAACTCTAGATCTGGTTTACAATAAAATGCGGTTACTGGTGTTCGTCAATGACTTGATAATTGCAAACTTGATGATTCAGGAGGGAAGTTCTTTATTGCGGATTTGAAATTACAATTGCCAATGAGACTACTTGATTATACACGCAGTTCGAGTACCAGAGTATTCATGTAATTAAACGATTTTAATAATTTTTTTCAGGAACAAACAAATTTTGAAACGACGCGTTGTTGGCTTAGTTGATAGCTTATTGGACACCGTGTCAATTTTTTTTTATATCATAGTACGCCAACGAACAGGTGGGTCACCTGATGTTACGTGATCACCACCGTGACCGTGCAACACCAGAGGAATCGCAAGTGCGTTGCCAATCTGTATTTGGGAGAAGGGGGAGTGAGGCAGTGGGAAGGGGGAGGGGAATTGGGTATCCGGCGCTCTCACTGACCAAATGAAACGCAAAAACGCAAGCACTGTTACTTCACGTCGGTTTTCTGTGAGAGGGTGGTACTACCCCGGGCGAGGCGACTCATTCATACTGAAACCAGTAATACCTTCAGCGTGGCTGTCGGAGGCACCCCTCTCATTCCCTTCCCCCCTCCCTCCAAACACAGGCTGGCAACGCACTTGCGACTCCCTTAGTGTTGCTAGTGTCTATGGACGGCGGTGATCACTTAACATCAGGTTATCCGCCTGTTCGTTTGCCTCCTATGATATAAAAAAAAAATTGATTCGGAGCTTTCGGTAAAGGAAAACGGTGTGATGAAATCATAGCATTGTGGTAGGACTTTTACTAGCCAGCCTAGGTATGTAGGTAGGCTAGGGTTAGGGTATGATTAGAATAGGTAGGATAGTATCGAAGGGGGGAAGGGGGGTAGTTTTAGGACGAGGGAGCCTCTAGAGGGGCCACGATGGGTGAGGAGTAAACCTCATTAAAAATCAATGGCGTGGTGGCGGTGGAGAGGCCTAGCTTTTACGCTGCCGGCCGAACCCAGAGAGAAAGGGACAGGGGGCCCGGACTCCCATTGCACGGGATCGGTGGGCTGGAAGGCAGTCTCGCAACCGGGCTGCCTCAGCTGGGTGCGGCGTGGAAAACGCCTGCCGCCGGGGGTGTCGCGGAACTTGCCTGTATGCTCCCCCGCTACTACCCCCATAGTGCGGCGTAGGTTATCGTGAAGTTTTAGCCGGTTAAAGTCGCCGAAAGGCACCACCCCTGGGTGATTAGCACATAGGTGTTGGTCGGCTCAGTCCAGGATCTCACCTGAGAGCCTGGCAGTCCATGAGGATTTTTCCTACAAGTTAGAAGAAAAAAAAGGTATGTAGGTACTATCCTCAAGTTGAAAATCTGTCACCAAGCACCTGTTGGTGTCTTCCGGCAGTTGCACCTGAAAGCCAGCCCCATCTACCTTTAGCGTGTTTACCATCTTAAATCATTGTCATTTAACGTCAGATGAGAGTGTATTCAAACACTAAAACATTAACCGTGTTATTACAAAAAAGTTAAATACGTATTAAATACTTGGTTTAAAAAGGTATGGGGTGTAAGTGGTGTCGAATAACATCAACCTGTAAATCACCCTAAATAAAATCAGCCTGCTGAATAACGAACGAGGTAATGCCGAAAGCGGGGTGGTGGGGCTTTACAGCCTGGCTGGGTTGCAACCATCATGTATAGGGCGAAAAAGCCCGTCATAGTGATTCGCTTCTGCGGGTCGCGTTTCGGTATCAGCCTTTACATATCCAGCTTTTCGCAGGCTGGCATAACAGCGGCGACCGGCAATGAATAGTGTGTCACTCGGTGGTCGCCATTGTTTTTAGATTATACTGTGTTTACTATCAGGCATAGTGCAGTCATTTTGCCGTGCTAAAATAAAATAAAAAAGTTTTCGTAATAAATGCACCGCGCTCGCCCGAGGCAAGTTCGTGTTATTCTTATTGCAAGTCTAACCTAACGTAACCAAAGCGAGACAAAAGAGCAAGATGGCCAACATTCAGCGACTGCGGTGCATTTAATACGAGACCTTTTTAAAGCCAGGTTTCAATACGTATTTAACTTTTTTGTAATAACACCGACAAAGTATATAGAAAATTAGGATAACTTCTACGAAATGTAGAAGTAATAGTCGAGAGTTAACAACATATCTAGAAAATATTATGCCTCGGTATGTTATCGGTTACTGATTAAAAATAAATACGATGCAAACCGTGCATGGTCATTCGAATAAAACGTAAGCAAATAAGCAGTTCTTATACCTATTGCGGTAATTAATGCATGTTATTTACATAAAATGCACTTAAAAATTTAATTACCATTAAATTATGTCTCGTATGCCACGTCTGTCTGTCTGTTCGCGATAAACTCAAAAACTACTTAACGGATTCTCGTGCGGTTTTTACCAGTAGATAAAGTGTTTCATGAGGAAGGTTTAAGTATAATTTGATAAGGTTTTTTTAATTATCGGGACGGGATAACGTGCGCCAGGCCTGGTAGTGAATTATAAAAGATTTAACACCATAATTCTATCTCATAGAAATACTAGCGGGACTGGAGGACGTTATCCTGCCTTGATAATAAAAAAAAATCCTAAAAGTCAACCGCAACGCCACCTACCGGGTCAAATTGTAATCTAAATCATTCTCGGATCCACTGGAACACGCCCACAACATTTCATCAAAATCGGTCCAGCCGTTTAGGAGGAGTTCAGTGGCAGTCAGATACAGAAGAAATTTATATATAAAGATGACAATTCTGATACCACGTTAGAGTAAAACCCTTGTTTTTGGGTGTAAATTGTATAGACAGTATTTTATGAACAATATAAAAATTTCCAATTCCTTTTTCTTTAATAATTTATTTTAGGGTTATTACGCTTTCTTATGTATCCTAGAAGCCCGTATGGCACATAAAATACAACTAAATAATATATCTATGTTCCAGAAATATCTTTGTAAGTATATCTTGCATTGTGTACAAATTAGTGAGTGAGGTGTGCGTGTTCGAGTGGATCCGAGAATGGACTCGGTAGGTGGCGCTGCGGTTGAGTTTTAGATTTTTTTTTATTACTCACTCACTAATTTGTACACAATGCAAGATATACTTACAAAGATATTTCTGGAACATAGATATATTATTTAGTTGTATTTTATGTGCCATACGGGCTTCTAGGATACATAAGAAAGCGTAATAACCCTAAAATAAATTATTAAAGAAAATGGTATTTCTAACATTATCGTGGGTAAAGGATGGATGTTTAACTTTGGCTTTTTTGTATTACATTATTGACTGTGTATCACTCTAGACAATACAATTTTAACATACTTATGTTGATACTGCATTACATGTTCATGCTTTGTAGGTGGTAGAGCCACGCTGAAGGTATTACTGCAGCATAAACAGGTCGGCTCGCCCGGGGTACTACCACCCGACCCACGGAAACACGACGTGAACAGTGCTTGGATTGTTGACTTACGTTCGGTCAGTGCGAGCACTGGAGGCCCACCTCCCCTCCCCCT